>JAQIXO010000472.1:0-19709 GCA_034700305.1 Protaphorura armata
TGCATGACGTGATAAATGTGCGGGCCAATGTAGTTTCACCCGGCCATATTCCCGATGTTAGGACGGAGTGGACAATACTCATGATTATCAAAATGATCAAAATCATGTCAAATTAATTTTTGAATGTCCAATAAGGCAGTAATAGCCTACGGTATTGGCTCCTACGTGTACATTACGAATTCTGCGAACAAATGAATGAAATTATACCAGCAGTCTTCTAGTAGGTGTTAACCGGTTTACGTAGTATTTATTAAAATGTTCATATTGTTATCATCAATTTTTCACAGTCAGTTGAATTAGTCATTATTACTAAACATATTTAATCCCAGCAATTAATTGAACACAATAAGAACTTACTACTCAAAATTATCTACTCAATGTGGATTATAATAAAAAATTCGTCAATACGAAATAATTTTATATCCTAACCTTACCAACTGTCAAACAGTCAAAAAAAAGTAAGTCCAATTAACAAGCGTTAAGTTCAGGTGTTTAGGTCTTAACAAAAATTGAACTAGATTCATATATAAAACTTAAAGTAAAGTCAATTTGTTAAAAAGAAAAGATGTCAGCTAACGAAAATACATCTTATCGAATGTAGCCCGGTAAAGGACAGGGCCCAATCCAATTTCAGAAACTCGGGAATTTGTTGAGATTAATACACTTCCCGATTAATAAACGGGAATCTAATTCGGTGATCGCGAACGAGACCAGCTTCGGGATACACTGCGGTGTGGAGAAATTGATTTAGACTTACGATGACGAATTGGAGAGTAACTTTTACTCCGAGAACGTCGACGACGAGCTTTGGGTGAAGGGCTTCCTTCTTTCACCCGAATGTAAGCTTTTTCACCCTGTCGGGAGAATAATAAACAAATCTAAATATCTGATTAAACATATAGAGCCTGATTAGCCAGCCATCCTCGTTTTGAATTTTAATAAAATAATAATAATAATTTACCTTATGCGAAAGGAATTTAGTGTCATCCAATTTTTTAATCGCATATCGCATGTCCGCAAATCGTTCGAATTCCACCACACCCGTTCCATCCTTGTAAACGTCCGCGAAACAAACGTCTCCAGCCTTTCTCATGTGATCCTTCAAGTCCTGCCAGCTTCCACTGGGCGGAAGTCCTGTACGAACGTTAAGGGTCAGCTCTAATTAGAATTTTTGGTTCCTTGAGTTCAAGAAGGAAATTACACGACGCGTTCTGACTTCTGAGAACCGTGATCCGTCCATGAATGACTTTTGTTCCCTCAATGGGAACAAATATCTGATATGTCCAGACTTGATTGATTCTTATTTCTTGGTCAGCCAGTCAGCCCATGCACCCATGCACGTGAACCACATAATATAAAATAATGTCGGTTCTGAATGTTGGTAGATATGTAATGACTCTCCCTTGCCTTGTGAGACTTTTCCATGTGTTAGTGAGTTCCCCCATTTCATTTTTAATTGTTTCTGTCACCCTATCCGCCTATCCTTGTTATCCGACTCACCAATGTAAGAATGTAACTGGTTTTCAAAAATTAATCAAATGCGATCATCGTTAATAGTTTGATTATTAAACGTACCCATTACACGAACACGGTATGAAGACCGACGAGCTTGTTTATGTGGTACATGGGCATGACGTCGACTACCCGAACCCACAGAATCCCCCTGCTCACGTCCTTCATTGTCTCCACGTCCAATAATAGTGAGGCGAGGGTCCACTTTCACGAATTCCACACGAAGTCGATTACCATTGTAATTACGTCCGTCTACCCGTGTCACAGCGTCATCAGCATCCCTTAAGAAATTATAAGAAAATCAATAGTTATTTCATTTTCCAATTTTTTATGTTTGATCTTGATCTGGATGTTCTAGGTAGGACGCTATGCGGTAGTCAGGTTTTATGTATAAGAAATTAAAACTGGCCTGGCAATGCCTAAGCCTACGTTTCAGCGAGTAATTTTTGGTAGAAGACCTCACGGTTAATGTGGCCTTGTGGCCTATCGCCTATGGAAGGTACCGCATGCATAGCCGTTACCCTCTAGCAGTAAGAAAAAAAAATATCCTCCAATTTCCAATATATTAATTACTAAAATGATATAATAAAAATTCATATTTTTAAAATATGTATTTTGACGACTGAACTCACCGCGGGTCCTCAAACTTAACGAATGCAAACGCATATGGAATTGAATGTCTATTTTTCAAATCCACGAACAAAATTCTTCCAAATTCGTTGAATATGCCTTCAATATCTTTGACCCGAACGTCAAGCGGCAAGTTCCCAACAAAGATTTTATTACGTTCATTTTTAGAACTCATATTTCTCTTCTGTAAAAAAAAACTTCCACCAAAAAGTTCACACAATGATCGAAATAAGAAATCCCCTTTTTTAGAGAATTTTTTACGTTGTGGTTGTGGTCTGGAGTCTGGACTGGAGGGAAGGGAATGCCTAATGCAAATGCAATGCAAGGAATTCTGTCTGGGAATGCTCAAATGAAAAATTCCATGAATGCAGGGATTATTTTCACTCTCCCCCTCAGATTAGTGAAGGAAAAAAATTGCAATAAATTAATTGGTAATGATGAAAAAGATGGTCAACCCGGCCGAACCCAAACTCATCTCTCTGTCGAACTCTCCGATTTTTGTGATTTGGTAAAATTAGTTGGATATGTAAAATGAACCCACAACAGAAAATGGTAAAGAATAAGAATGTTACAGTGGCAGTGCCGAATGCTGGGCTGAAGCTGAAAGCCTAGATTAAGATGTACAGGGTGAAGCATAATTTTTTTACTTCTCACGATGTCACGATCCTCGGAAATTGGATTCATTGAATAAGCTTTCGAATAAGAATTTGATTTTTAGCGTAGGCCAGCAGCGACTATCTCTAATTGTAAGGCAAGACATTGTCATCGTCATTCACCGTTGCGTTGCAATCTCTCAACTTGGAAAACTGAAATGATTTTTTTCACACAAGACGAGAACACACTATAAAAGTCAGTCAAGACCTTGTAATTACTGTATGTATGTAGGTATGCTAATTTTATTCTTAAAATCATCAATATGTAATATAAATCAGTATTGTATTTTGTATTTCTAGGAAAAAAGAAATAAGACCCTCTCATACTACCTACTCAAATTTTTGGTATAATATTTTAATAAGAAAATCACTTGAATAGGTGCGGTGGTTTGTCACCTTTTTGTTATATACTAAAATTCACTCATAAAATACGAATAAAAAGTCAAGTTCAAGAATTCGAAGTGTTGATTGATGATTGTAAGAGTACGATTTCCACTGTAAAAACTACACTCAATATTTTCAGCATAAACGGTTTCGTTACATTGAAACAGCCGAATCCCTTCAAACCAATGTCAGCATGAACAATTTGGTTTTCAAATCTTGCAATCTATTCAAAAAAGAATATATCTTATAATATTTTTTGGAGATTCATTCAATCATGGAACAAAAACTTCTGGATATGAATAAATAGCATATTTTCACGATATTATTTTTACCTCTGGCGAATAAACTTGTTGTGGACATTTTCTCAGTAATCCTCGAATACTCAATGCGTGTTCGTTTATCTTTGCTGCCGACAACGATACCATGTATGACCGAATAATTATGTGCAAGAAAGACCAATTTGCGTACACTGAAGCCATGACCGTCATGTTTTGTTCTGCTTGTAGCGTCATGTTTAGCTGTACATAATTTTTACATTATATTTTTTGAAATAATACATTAGTCATCCTATAGTCCTATCCAGTAAATCACTTACATGAAGACAAATGCTGTAGATATTGTGACTGAATGACAAAAAGACCAACGGAGACAAGAAAGACTCCAATGAGGACAGCAAATTTTGCAGTGTAGAGAAGTCTTCAAGGAGGTTTTTCCATACTTGCGGATCTTGGAAACAATTGTGCGAAATTAGTTAAACCAGAGGAAATTGCAATGAAATAACCTCAAATGGTAAAGTCAGATCAACTGGAAATCCGTAAACTGTCCTGAGTACCTGTACATATAGCCAATTCCTCTACAAAAATTGTAGTTTGGGTTTATGAGGAATCTGAACAAATCAAAACATGTGTATTCTTAGCACACACATAAAGTGGCTAATTTTGGAATGCTTTAGTCTAATCGATCTGAATTTCACATTAGAAACGATATCTCTTTTAAAAATCGGTACCATTTTTATACCTTTCTCAAGCCGTTTCTCATAAAGTTCAACTTTTGCTTGACGGATCAAAAGTTTGAATTTGTAATAAATTGCTCTTGAAAGTACGATAAGTAGAACGTCTCCAAAATGTCCGCCGTACAAACAAAACTTATTCGTGATGAGGAGAAACGCCAGCATAAGTGGATGGTACGGAATAACAGCGGACAACTGAGGTTCACTTTTCTGATAAAAGAATTCTCCATCAGACATGGCAGATGAGTTTGACTTTCCTGAAAATGTAATCATTCTAAAAGATATGTCGATTGTTGAAAATTGTTGTTATCAAAGAGGATATCAATTCGAATCTCTGAGTTTGATTAAAGCCTTAAAAATTTTGATTTAATAAAATCACGATTCAGGATTTACCACGAAAATCCTCATCCATAGCCATCATGAGATGTTTAATATGCCAAGTTGTATTTTCCAGGATGATGGATGAATAAATTAGAACAACGATAGCATTCGTGTCTCTCCATAAATGTTTGTCAGTTAAAGTGAAATGTAATTTGAGATGCTTCCAATCGGCCAAGATTTGAAGAAAATCCTTCCCTTTCAAAATCATGAAAAGATACCTGAATGACAATTAAGAAAAATGTTATTACATCTGCAACACATAAAATATGACACAACAATGTTATTTCAAAATTTATAAATTACGTGAAAAGTCCAACAAAGAAAAAAATGACATAATGTGAATTCACAACCAATTCATGAGCACTTCGCCCACTCGAAATAAAAAATCCAATT
The DNA here is from genome assembly GCA_034700305.1 of Protaphorura armata. Lineage (NCBI taxonomy): Eukaryota > Metazoa > Arthropoda > Collembola > Poduromorpha > Onychiuridae > Protaphorura > Protaphorura armata. The sequence goes on from JAQIXO010000472.1 coordinate 4,963, forward strand.
GTTCCAATTAGGATGTTGATTGACATGAAACAACAGCATGTGTAATTCGCGTAACTCCCAAATGATTTCCACCTGATAGAAATTCCAAATAACCAATTAAAAGCAAGTAAACTTAACGCTCTTTACAAATAGTGAATTGATAAAGAAGTGCTAGCTATTGTTATTTGAACTTTTACGGAGAACTTTTTGACGTGAGTATTTGTTTACCGTACCAAATGCGTGAGTATTTATGTGAATGGAACCTTCAAAATTTTAGAATTTTATGGGTGATATAAAAAAACTATTAAAAATACAATGCTTGTAAAAATCTCCGATGTCGTCCAATGTCCGAAGTGTTTCAGTAAGTCGATTGGATTTGTTTGTGTCCCACCTTCATCTGACTAATTAAGGCAGCCTTGATTTAGTGCACGCGTACGGACCAAAATTTTACGAATCAAGAAATTTTGAACACATTTTGCCTCTACAAATTTTTCTAAGTTTTTTTCTTCTTTGAGGTCAGGTTAGGTTTGCCAAAAGTTAGAAAAATTTTAAAAAAAATTTCAAAAAAACTTGTAGAGGTAAAAAGTGTTCAAAATTGATACGATTTTCTAACCAATAACAATGCAATGGAGTGAAAACTAACCGAAACTTTAAGTATTCCACTTTTCCTTTTGTGACTCCATTAAAAGGAACAACGCACAGACACCGGCCAAATACAAGGAACCACCGAAGTGAGTGGACCAAATCCTCCTGAGTTGACTTTTCTATTGGTGGAGTAGCAGTAATCTTAGTTTGTCCTGTAAAGATTCCGTTATGATTGGTAGATTTTGCATCACCATTTTGTATTAGTGTCACAGGACTAGGACTAGGACTCCTCGTTGAAATCATGAATGCGAGTTTTTCTATTTTAAAGTATATGCTTCAAAAACTCTAACAAGAAATTAACTTATAGAAATTACAACATATTCCGAACCCCACGAATTAATATTGTTTCTTTAGAAGAATCAGACTGATCAAAAAGTGGCTAAAGAATTATCTTAAATCTTCAAAATAACACACGAGAATTTTTTTTTTGCAATTTTGCTAATCGGCAAACGCACAAAGGCTTGAGCGTTGAGCCGCTACACTGCAACTGACTGACACTTAAGCGTTAAGTAAACATTCGAGATAATCGGAAACTCAACCCTTAATGTGAATAAAAGGGCGTTGTCCATTCCTTTCTCGAGATCTCTGTTTGTTCTTCTGACACTTCTCTTGAAATATTAGGTTACATCCTTTATATTCAACACGTGGCTATAATTATTAGACGTGAATGTCAATGTCATTGTCAGAATTCTCTCAATTATGCATCATCGATGAGTTTCAACTGACAGTTTTATTCATTAATAGACAGAGAGTTGACAGAGTAGAGTACATAGTAATCTTATCACGTTATATTCTTCTATTTGTAATCGAAATTCGGTCTCCGAGCTTCCGAAGGGAAGGACACAGTAAAACCCAACTTTACCTTGGGCTAAAGAGGAGCCCTAAATTGTAAACCAAATAATATCAATGTACGTCAGAGCTTTTATATCAAAACTCTGTAAATGAGAATACAACGCACACGACCCCAAATGAATTCAATTTTAATGAGGAATCAGTGCGTTACAATTAGAAATCTGCTTTTTATACACACGTCCCCAATTATGCTCACTGCACTGGAGAAAACCCTACTGGATCCAACTGGTTAGTGAAGCTATCAAACAAAAACAAGGCCGTTAAACCACCCTGAGGACAGTGACCTTAATTTTATAAACTAAATGCTGAGGCTTTGGGAAATTACTTTAAAAACAGATACGGGATTCTTTATTCTTTCCGATAAAACCTTTTCAGAAGAAACACTAGCAGTTGCCAGAGAAAGTCTTCTCTAAAATCGTGGGTGTACTAATTAAATCTAGAGTTTTGAACTCGGGGGTATTTTTCTCCAACACTAATGTAATCTTCTCTCTGATGTTTTCACAGAAGGTACTCACGAGGAGTCTGATGATACGTCCAGTCGCATCTTTTTATAAGATCCATCTACAGAATGAAATATCATTTTGTAGTGAGTGTGATATCGAGTTCCCTGTGTTTCACGTTAAGTCGTTATGGTGGTGGTTAGGAAGATGATTTGGGCATACGCGTAGGACCGAGCTAATCGATAGGTGCATCATAAAACCGTTCACTTTTCCAATACATACAGATAGATACAATAATCAAGCAGTCCAAAATTGATTACAGAGTACTACAATCAGTAAAAACTGCTGTGAGTGAGATAAACGTATTTTCTAGCCCTATTCAAAGTTGTCTATTTGACAGAGACATCTTCAACCTATCTGTAAAAATAAATTATACATGTAATATAAGCTTTTTACTCGGTCGGTTTCAGGGTTGACAGTAGGACAAGAACATAAAGTTGGCCATAAAACTACTACGATAGAGAGTTTAGGTGACAATCAATGATTGATTGTCAAGAAATTCTACGTGGAATGTGGGAGAAAAACATGTGTGTCTAATTTGAGATTGAGACCGCCCAAACAATTTCATTAGCAATACCATGTAAATTGATTTATTTTAGGTCGAAGTTCAGAAAGATTTCTTTTGGAATATGGGGATAACATTAAATTCTAAATTCGGGTGTTTCGGAAGACCCAAAGAGACAAAATTTGAAAAATGAATCGTACACTACTGTCCGGTGTGCCATTACTGATAGACATATCTCTAATCCTAATTTTGTTGCATTTTTATATTCTTTACACTACCGGTCCTTCCAGCACTTTGTCCTAAATTATGGGGCCATTTTGACAATACTGTATTCTCAATTTTTCCCTTCCATTTGTACGTGACACTGAATTTTTGAACCTTCACTGATGCCAATATTGCCATAAAAAATCATTTGATTTACCAATAAAACTTTTATTGTGCTCAGAGTGCTTATATAAATTGACTAAAGCTGGAGTTTCAGTTAACTTGAATTTATCAATATTATGTAATTCTCTCACATAAAACATCTTGTACAAATATAACACACGGTTTTTCGGAAGAGCTGCGTTTATTGTACATTTAAATGAGATTTACAATTTCCCATGTCCTTTATGCATGGTAATGTGTGTGTGTGTTGAAGAATGAACTTTCGGTTTGTCAAGCAATGGTTCTCATCTGCATTTGTAGTCTTCTGAGGGTAACCTCATTATTTATGACACTCTCAAGATTTGACAAATTAAAGGGTAAATCATCCGAGCCAAGATGCCCAGTGTGCCGAAAATCCATAGGATGACCAATCATTGAGCGATTAATTAGTACACGTCTTTGGTTCCGTCGATTCTGATTCTGTTTCATACCCCGTCCATGATGATGGCTTTGGCGTACATTCCAGTTCAGTCTAGAATTGTCTTGGTCCTATTTAAAATTAAACAGATTAAATATTATGCATAATTTTCAGCACAGATAAAACCAAAACTTTTTTTCCACACATGAACCCACAACATATAGCGCAGACGATTACAACAGACAAAAGTGACTCATCATGTAGTACTAGTGTACTAGCAGAATGTAACTCTAGCACTCTACACTACAGCTGACGCTGGAATACGAAATAATACAAGCCGAGAACGGTCAATTACAGTGTAATATATTTTAATTAATTTTAATCAGAGAGTTCCTTACGTAAAGTGTTTCCAGAAATATTTCCACATCGTACGTTACAGACAATTTGGAATACTTTGACTTAATTTTTGTCGAAAGCGGAGATATTGAAAGTTCACAAAATTTGTGTTGAGAGTTATGTAATTTAAAATCCGATCCTAATTTATCCTAATAAATTTATGACCCTGAAGTTCATCTTTATAGATTTCCAAAAATTTAGCGTCCAATTACCTGCCCTTCCGTGGAATGTGAGTCCCGAAAACAGGAAAAAAATTGATGAAGGATATCAAACTGAAATCTGGTCGTTGAAGTTGAGTCATTTCGATACGCACTATTTCTTGGCATTTTGGCACGGCTAAATTTTTTGGATTGCTGAGATTTGTCGTTTTGTACTCCCGTTTTACAAGCACATTTCACTAATTATTTGTGAAAAACTTTGAACTACTAGCGTGAGTGGTATAAATATTGTTAACACGGTTTGACTATATGAGGACAAGTATTCTATTACGTAATGCTTGTTGTGAGTGACTTTTTTTTAACGGAGCAAGCATTTGGCACTTCCGTCAGCCCTATTATTTTCTTACTACACGTTATTTTGCACTCTTTAGTTTTCTGTTGGACTTCTGCAGTCACTGTGCAATGGAGTTTGGAGTTTGCATCTCCTCGGCCAGTGAATCCCGTTACAAATTATCATAAACCTGTTACTGTACATTGGATTGGATTTACATACATTCGTCCACAGTGCATTCGTCCTGTGTTTTGTGTACTGTAGTGTTGTATAAGGTCATGTGTATGTATTTGTATTTGCTAAAAAACATCCGTCCACCTACCCCCTTCTTTAATGTCTCGCCTCAATAATAATAACAATATTTTATTTTCTTAAAACTTCACAAGCATTCATTCATACAGCATTTGGCATATCGTGAAATTTGGCTCTGACTAGGACTGGGACAAGTCTGTAAATCATCGAATCAAAAATATGCAGCTTTACCATTAAAATCCACAATCGGACTACGTTTGCCAAAAAAAAAATCTGTCAAGGGATTGTAGTGACATTTTCATACAAGGTGTTAAAATTCTCGGATTAGTTTAGATATTCGCAAATATAAAAGTATGTACATGCTCTCTTGGTCTCATGTTTCATCAATATTTTTGTACGACAGCGCAAGTGAATTTGCACTGTAATTTGCGGAGGGAAAGTCACTCTAGTAGTAGGTAGACTGCCCGCAGTGGTTAAATTGTGAATTGTGCAACCATCCGAGAGAAAAAAGAATCGTATATCTACGTTGAGATGCAGATCCATGATATGCTTGTCCTCATTTCTTGCATTTGCATGTTGAACCAGTTGTTAGGCGATACAGCGGAACAACACTGGAGAGAATTGTGTTTTACGTCTCGAATGCTTCCCTCGTCCAAATCCATTTGTCATCATTAGTAATTTTCTCTTGCAATTTTTGCATAGGAAGAGGTTAGACAGAATAAATTGTTGGAGCTACAACAATAGTAATATGGGGACGATGGGAAAGTAAGATCTCCTGAGAAATATTAGTAACCCTTATTTTTTTATTTCCAAAATAAAAAAAATGTAAGTTACTAGACAAAGATTGAAACTGAAAGAAGCATGGTCATTCTTTAAAATTTTGTGTTGTGAAATAAAGTATAACATGATCTATATACGAATGATATTTGTCTTAAAAGGCAGTAAAAATATAATCAATATGACGGAAAACGATTACATCGGTAAAACTAAAAATATTGTAACCTGTATACTTTTTACATTGAAAAGTTATTCAATTGATTGATACAATCGTGGCGTTGTTTACTGATCCGCTGAAGTTAACTAGATTGAACTGGAACCTTCAAATTATTCTTTTACCGTGCCATCTCCAGAGCTAGTCAAATCTCTATTGAGAGTTTAATCACTCGGGTAGCCCATGCTTGTTGCATGCTTTTTTGGAAGTTCTTACTAATAATGACTGCCTGCTAATGTGCACAGCGGGGTAAAGAAAGTTCAACTATCAGGACATTTACGTATAACTTCATTATATTTATTTAAAGGGTATTCATTTCTAACCATAAACATTTATACTGGACTGAGCAACAGATGATGCCCTTGTGGCTTTATTTGCAGCCGCTTGAGCTTGTGCTAAATCTCGATATGCTTCTTTTAATTTATATGAGAGTGCAATTGAATTTTGTTGGGCTTGGTAAGCCATTTGTGCTTGCCAAGCTGCGACATTCCGAGCTTCTTGAAGTGCAGATTGTGCTGCGTAAAGTTGTCGTCTTCCACCGTAATAACGAGAATTGTTGAGGGCAATGTATTTGGAGGCTTCGGCTGCATGAACAGCCGATCTTGCTTTAGCTGTTTGACCAGCTTCAGACATGGCTGCTGCCTGTGCAGCATTTGCAGCTTGAGCTATTTGGGCCACTTGTGCCTGTTTGGCTGCAACTACAGCCAAGGCCTAAAATCACAAGGATAGGATTTACGTATATAATTCTATTCAACCCAAATAAATAATTTAAAAAAAAGAAGGTATTTTTATTTTACACACCTGTTGTGCGAGTTGAGAGGCTTGTGCGGCCAAAATGGCTCTTGCTTGCTGGCTGGCCTGGTGAGAGGCTGGACCTTGGGCTGCCTAAAATAATTACAGGCATTAGTAACCTGTAACTAATTAATTACTTTAATTGATTGGAGAACGGGCACCCAATTATCTGGGTATAATGTAACAATTAAATCGCAAAAAAATAAAATTTGAAATGGCGGTGATCCCAGGAAAATCGGTTTAACAATTAAAAGGAGTGAAATGTTAATTAATTACAGTGATACAGAGAGCACTACAGCTTAAAATGAATAAATATCCCTGTAGAATATAACATTTAAGAACTAATTGAAATCGACCCTAAAACTACATAAGCAATACATTTCAATTTAAAATAGAATACATAAAATTCCATGAACTTGAAAACACTAAAAACAAATTGGCTTAAAAATAAAATGCGATTACTACATTATAAAAATTAATTAAACCATTATAAATTGAAAAAATGACCTGGGCCGCCTTAGCCTGGTTGGCTGCCATTTGAGCTAGTCCAGCAGCTCCAACGGCATGACCATTGTTTGACCCGTAGCCCTGATTTGCATCGTCATAGCCCATAGCTGCCCCAAATCCGCGTTTATACCTGGTTGTCTCAATTTTCTTACTGTGACCAATTCCTATTCATATACAAATGCATTCAAAATCTGTAATGTCTACCCGGTTTATAGGTTTAATATAAATTACCTAGTACAGCGGTCATGGCCAACAAGAGCAGAAACGCGTATTTTTTTGTATTTTCCATTTCTTCTTTCTAAATCTTATTTACAAAACATAACCAGGGAATACTAATTAAATTGCTATTAACATAATTTAATTACTTCACTCGTACCTGCCACACGACTAACTACTTACAATGTCCAATCAATTAAATTATTTACAGCTCACAGTAGTCGGAGGTTGTTTCCAAAAGCTAGAAAGTCCATTCATTTGGAAGTAAGAATTGGAGATGTGCACACAATTGTGTTTATTCATTCTATGGAAAAAATGCTCGTTTCTTTTCTCTCATTCTTTCTCGTTTGTTAAGTTTGTATTGTCATTTAATTTTGTTTGTAAGTGAAATCGTGTAGGTGTGAGATTTGTCTTTTAATTCTAATTCTGATGCAAAAACCGAAAGCAAAGAAATATCACACTTGGGAGTTGCGACATCAACTTGACTCTTCATGTAATGTTTTAATTGTGGGCAATACGACAAAACCAAAACCTTCCTAATAAGGAATTTCATTTGTGGTTTTTTATAGTGAAATATTAAAACATTTTGTTTTTCCTGTTTACATTAGGTTAATTTGTTAATTTGTCAGCCTAGCACACAATCTCTCCGAAACGTAATTAGATTTGAGAAATATAAAAAAATAAGTCATGCCGGTGCCGTCTAATGAAACCAGTCAATTAGATATTATTAAAAATTTTAATGTAGTTATTGCCAGGTCCAGGATTACGAGTTTCGGAAAGTAAATCTCTGAGTATTATTTGTTTACACGTGGATTCGTTGATGGCTCGTTCCAGCTGTGTAACAAATAAAAGTATTAGATCTTGCTCAATTCTAAAAGTAAATTCAGATATAAATATTCTATGGTTTTTGTTATCAGAATCCTATTGATTTAATAATAAAATTGTCCACACCGTTCTTAGCATACATGCGTTACGTATTGCAGGGAAGAATTATTTGCTAATTCCTGTCAAAATAAGTCCCACTGCACTCTTCCTCAAGCACTAAAGCACTACACTTATGTGAGCTAAATAGTTGCCAAAATAAAATTCACACATCCTAAGCTGAATGAGTTGCAATTTTAGGGTAGTATGAAAAGTCCAAAGCAGGAGATCGGTGAAGTAGGAAACGCTAGAAATGTAAAAAAATAAATGATAAAAATTGGTCAATGTCGGTGCGAGAAGATGACGTAGGCACTGCATGCGTTTTACCTGCAATACAAACATTCGTAAAAAAATAAACCACGCACGGAATACGACATCTTTAGAAGACATGGTTTCAATATTTTTAAACATAATATTTCTGATATGGCGTCTCAATTGATGGGGATATGTATTATATCTACTTGCTACAATCGAAGGACGACTTCACTGAAATTCCGGATTGTTTATTTTCGTGATAATACGTGATAGTTTATGATGTTAGACAATATTGACATTTGTTGTGAAACAGATTTGGTCCACGCCCGAGTCATCTTGAAGTTTGATCTTGACTGGACCAGGAGGGTTAATGGCAGCTGAATCAATCTTGATGGATCTCTTGTACTCTAGAACACTCCCATTAGTGTAGGGACATATTTTCTCCAAACCTTCACAAGCATTTCCTCTTTCGATATTATAATTCCAAAATAATATTTTTACGGAAACGTCGAATTTAAGTTTTCTGCTTCCGCGACCTTAATCAAAATTAAACGATTAACATTCGAAATTAGTCATCCAACTACATGTGACGGTGACATTCCTATAAACTTGAGTATGAATTAAAACTTGCTTGGAATGAACTTGACGGCAACTTCATAACTTCCACCTCGCTTCAATTTGCAGGGTTTTGACTCACAACCACTGAATTTTATGTTCAAAATTTGAGCTGCTGAACCTAAAAACATTTTTTTTTATTATGAATTGAAAAACTTAAAACTTATTCTTTTTGACAGTGGAATTTGTTCAATGTGCTGAGACTACCAACCAGTTACTTTTATGTCCAAGATTCTGATTTCAGGTGACCAAAATCTGATCACCTGAAAGCGTTTATGTGTGTGCTTAGGAGTTAGGACTCACCACAATCTTTCTCCCCGAAATAATCCGCACTCGAGACGTAAAATCCAATTATAAGAATAAATACGTATCGAAGCATTTCGTTGACCTCGCTGTCGCTTATTGATAACAAGTAATTGCGAATTGCTAAAATTGAAGAACACAGTTTTCAGGTTGAGCTTGACGTTTGCATGACTGTGACAAAATTAAAACGTTTAAATTTTTGAGGACTGGAGGTTGTTTCATGTGTAGTAGTGGCTTTTGTATAATCATAGGATGTATTTTGCGTGTAGAACTTGCAAGTTCATGTTCGCGAGTGCATAATTCTAGAAAAATATTTTTCATACCACATCTGCATTGTGCTCTGTGAATAGAAGAATTGAAATTTGGTGTGTTGCGTGTACTTCCTGAATTAAATAGAATACCAGAATAAATTAGACGAATCATCAGCGGCTATTGTTGAAATGTAAAGAATCGATACAGATGTGATTGTGAATGCTTTCAAAGTTTGAAATTAGAATGTTTTTGAAAACCAGTCTTCCTGTGCATGGTAATCGTGACCACAAATTTTTTTATTAATTTTGACCAGTCATCCCGTGAGAGTTGGAATGAATTATTAATTCTTGAAAATTCACTGACCATACTACAATGCATGTTTGTTCGTGTAATAAAGATGAAATCTAAAGAGCATCTGTTTCTCTTTCATTTGAACAAAATTACAATTTTTGGAGTGCAATACAACTATAGACAACCGTAGAGACTTATGATCGTGATATCAAGGACCTTCATAGCAGTGCGTTAAGATTTACGCCAGATTGGACGCTCCATCCATTACAAAAACGTCAGGCATTGTCGAAATGCATCGGTTGATTGACCAGTGAAGAAATCCTGCGAACTTTTGAGAATTCATTTTGAGAATTATATAAAAAGTAAAAGTAATCAAAAACTTTGAAATTGGTACAATGAGAAAAATTTAAGCGATCAGTTAACACTGATTTTTCAGTGTCGCAGGCTTCACGTATTAATAATAGCTAGTAAACTGGTCCATTATTTGTAAACCTAAACCAGTGGTATAAATGCCTCAATATGTTTTGCACGGAAAATTTGCATATTTAATCAGTACTTAGCAATACAAAATTTTGACAATATATAGTTTGCAGTTTCAAACATTAGAATCCTTATGAATAAATGTTCTTATGGAGCGGGAGCAACAACTGTGACATCTGTTTCAATACAAACTTGAGCCCTTCTTTGGTCATCAATGAGTTTGTGTGTAATCTTCGCCGGAAGCTCAAAAAATTCGTCACCGACAATAACGGTTGTATTGTGAACAAGCTTTGCCCCACCGGGGAATGGACATCCAGTGTTTAATCCATCACATCCTTCACCGTTACTGGTGACCAAAATGGGAGAAGTAATGATTGAGGATGTTCCTCTCAGGTCAATGTTCAATGAGCTACTACCCCCCGCACCTAATTTCAATTAAAAGAATATTTCGGATTGTAAAACTATGCATATTTGTGGTAAAAATATTCATTAAACGTGAACATTACAGGATAGGATAACACTAATTAAGAAAAGAGAGCGCTATTGCAGAGTCTTATGGGAATGGGCCGGATTTTGCTAGATTTTTGATGTTGTAATACTTCACCTCCCAAATATCATTTTTTTAAAAGAACCATCCCGAAATCCTTCACCACTTCTAACTTGTACACAGGCAGAACAGGATTTAAGTGCTCGGACTAGGGCAAAATGCCATGTGTATATTATGTGTATTAACAAGTTTGAAACGGACAGAACTTTCCGAATGGTTCCATCAAGAAAATGTTTAGCAGAAAAGGACTAGGTATCTACAACTACAACCCTGTCAAATCCATCTGACGGCTCCATTCCTACAGGTCCCTGCCAAGTCTCTTTTACTCGAAGGTCTACTCTATCCCTTAATCCACACACAGTGGAGAGAAAACTATGAACAGACTCTAATAGAATAGCATAAAAAAAAAAATTTACTACGGTTGTTGGTTAGAAATTTAAGTAAGACGAGAACCTTTGGAAATAGTAGGGCATAAAATAACATTTGGAAATCACCTTATTTCAATCCATTCTATTCACATTCTTGAATAACTAAATTACTGTAATCTGTTGCAAATGCGTGCATCGTGTATACCTGAAGTGAAGAAGACCAAAATTTCATATTTTTGACCTTTAACGACATCACACTTTGTTTTATCACAGTTAGAAACTTCAACTTTCTCCACTGCTCGTCCGAGAGATCCTGTAAACGAACAAAACAAGTTCAAATAAAAAATTTGGAAATTCAGTAAAATTTTAAATTTATGACCTTACCACAATCACGGAAATTAATTTCCCCTGCGGATGTAACAGCAACCAGAAGAACTAGCAAAGCTACGGACTTGTGAACCATTTTGAGAAATTCTAATTACTTTTGGAACGCAATAAAGTAGCTCAGTCTGATTCGGCCAGTGAGTGCAGTTGAAAGTGAACTTCATTCAGTTGTAAAGCAAATTTAATCCCTAATCAAAATTATCACTCAACTGACCCAACATTGTGCGTCCACTCGGAATGTGTTATCTCGACAATTTTTTGTTATTCTTGGATTCCCCTGATAATTAATTCATCATAGCAAATAATTTTGGCAATAATATGTGACCGTGACATATGACAGTGCGATGGACTCTGTCTGAAGTGGGACAGCTCGGTCTGATTGAAAATTGACGCATGTAATAAATTCGCTAATGGAGTCATGGAGTCATGGAGTAGGTGTGGGAATATTTTCGATTGAAGATTAATTTTCCCAATTATTTGTTAATACAGAGTTAGGTTTAAAGTCTGCTATGACTTATGACATACTTGAAACTGGTACTTCTACATTCTACATGTGTAAAAATAATTTAATCCACATTGAGTGTATTGCTAAAACTAATCCGGCGAAGGATGTACACACATTTAATTCAAATATGTGAGCCCGAAAATATATGTATGGATGCATTTCTACAAAGGCTTGATAATTAAAAGAACTGCGTATTATGTTTTATGTTATTTGAGAAAGATGAGTGAGATTGCAGCAGGCACACAAATTAGAGTGTTCGTCAACTGGTTTGATGGTTCTCATTTGGACAATCACAACGATATACGTCAACATCAAACCAGCCATCTAGAAGTAAGTGTAACCAAATTACTCAAAATTTTAATAATAATTATTACTTGGAGAAAAGAAAAAGTTACCGAGCCTAAGAAATTGAAATTGATGCAGAAAAGACCCCCAACAGATAGACCAACTTTACTCCTTGGATTTAGTTCATCCAGTAGAACAATAAGGTCAATTTCAGAAATCTCTCGTCGTCTCTTCTGAATCCAAAGTTTAAATCCATCCATCTGTAAAATAACACAAGGAGACGTACGATTTTCAAAAATTCAAAATTGTATGAGTTACTAATATTCAAACTTTTTTGTTCGTTGATGCCGCCAAGTAAAGGAAAAAAGAAGCGTAGATGAAGAATTGTAATGGTGTAAGTGGCATTATCGCTTCTGAAATATCTGAGAATGCAATGGCATAAAACGCCAAACTGGCAGTCAAGTACCCAACAACAAAATATTTCACTGTCTCATTGATCAGATTGCAATCTTCTTTCAGATTTTCATACTCAGCCAGTACCTGTTAAAAATAAATTAATGGTGCCAATCATTCTGACCAATATAACCGATACACATAAATTTCAGGCTAACAAAGGGGAACTTAACTTTTTTTTAGGAAAAATTAGCATAAATCACTTACTTCATTGGGCGTATGGCAATTCTCATTTAGAAATGACTGAAAATCAGCCACAATTTCATTCAACATAATGATGGTGAAGTAGACTATCAGGTCGATGCACTGACACATAATGTCGCCCACAATTTCTGAGAGGTAGAGCAGTACCATCACTACAAATGGAACGCCGCTATCAGGGTTCAAATTGAATACTAACTTTGTACGGGTCTTGTACTCATTTATCAGAGGACCAAAATCCATGCCATTAATCACGAAATGATCAATGGTACGACGATGGGCTAGGCAAGCGAATAAGGTGCAAAAAATTGTGGCCAAAATCATTTTCTAAATATTCAGAAATATTCGGGATTTGATTAGTATTCCCATAATAATTTTAAGTCAATTTTAATTTCATGTAGCTCAATGCTCAACTACCGTTGTGTCATTATGTGGAACTTCTTTCTGTATCCGTTGTAATTTATTATAAAGAATTGAGAAGGTCGCACCACGTCTTCTGTATACATGAAGGAATATTCCAATGTATAATATGTCAGTCACGATTTGCAACAATAGGACGTATCGAATTGGATCTTGTGAGGCTCTTTCATAGTTGAACAGTCTGAAGCGTTGTAACATTGCGAGAGCTCCGACAAAATTCAGAAGTAATGAAATCACCTAATCATGAAAATATATGATTGCACAGTACTTTCGTTGTAAAATACACTCATGCAATGATAGTTCTTAAGCCTCGACAGAAAGAAGAAAAATTAGAAGCCAAAATTACAATTGTAATTAATTCATGTTCAAGTACAATTACTTTTCCTGGTGGGCAATGTAATTAATTACAAGTAATTCAATGTGACTGAAATTATGTAATTGAGATACATGTAATTTGCAAATGTTGTACTTCTTACCGGCGAATATTCTCACTAACCTTTTGAACTGGGTGTGCATAGAGGTTTAGTTCACCGCTTGAAGGATTCCGTTTGAACCGAAATGGAATTATCCCAATATGAAATCCAAAATTAAAGTAAGCAGTCCAGTACACTAAATAGTTTCGAGTAAGCGGTTGTCGAACGCATTTATTATCTTTCGTGGATGGTCGCATGACTGCAACGTTTTCAACCAAAAATACATTTTTGTTGGAATTGTAATTTGGGATAGAAGACTCCATGCAGTGGAAGAATGCTTCGCGGAACGTCTAGTACACTAAACGTCAGTACCGAATGGCTGCCGGAGTCCTAATTGTTTAATGAGATGTTTAGTCTAATTTATGATGTACACGTATTGCGCAACATAACAACGTAAGGATTTTCATTTACATTGTAGTTACGTTTACATGTCTTTGATCACAAAGACCTCATTTGGTATTGTTAGATGATGGAGTGGATCATTATAATCCATGCCCATCGTCCAGTCATCCCACAATCCAGAATTGTGTCAAGCAATATAATCCACCGTTAACCACATTAATAAATTGGGAATATTGATTCAATTTACTGGAGACTAAAATTATGCACAGTTTACAGTGTAGTGCCTCATTGGGTTCATTATTTCGAGAATAGTTCTTCCAACAAATAAAGTTACAAATAATGCAATTACAATTTACATCAAAAGCTCCACATTTGAGTTCTGTTTTATTCAAAATGCCTTACCAAGCTGAAAATTAGTCAATAGATGTTCAGTTCACATACATTCAGTGAATCAAAGTTTAATGCGATTTGACAAAGCACGCAGCACGGTGGGTATAGGTGTTAAAAATCTTCCTATTATGATCGTATAATAAAATGGATTTTACCAAACTACATCATTGAAACTATTTAGACTAATGATATACTCTTCTTATTTTATTTATGCAAAAGCGTATACCTATATTTCAAAAGAATACATTATGTTATTGAAGACTAGTAAACCCGTGTGCCAGAATCTGGCACAGATATACAGCAAAAAGGTCAGGGCTGCCCGAAAAAAATTATTTCAGTTTTGAATGAAATTTG
>JAQIXO010000473.1:0-19698 GCA_034700305.1 Protaphorura armata
ACTGCGCCGCACAGAGCGGGAAATTCATATTTTTCGTTCTCGGTTTCGTTCTCGTACGTCCTACCGGGTTGCGCATCTTGTCTATTCTCTTACGATTAGCGTAATCAGTGGTGACAAGCTTATGCTCAGTCAGATATGCTTAGGGTGCAAATAAATGCTAAGCATATTAGAATGTTATAAAAATAAGTTTGTGAATGTCTGAAGAATAAAATTATCATGTACCGGAAGATGGGATACATACAGTAGTCAATTTTTGTGGATAAACGGGTTACTCAGTTTTACAATTGAACTGTGTGCATGTGCATTGTACAACTGTTGATTACTTACTCGCACACATCTACTACCATAAAATCATGTAATGCAAAGAAAAAAAAACATGACATGACAACGCAACTGGACTGACCTAGTGCAAGTTTTTTTTTACGTTTACAACGTAATACTAATACTCACTACTCGTCGCAAGACTGAATAAGATGACAGGCGACAGGAGTTTTAATTTGTGCAGCGAATGCAGTTTTGAGTCATTTTATGGGGCAGTGTAGTGAAAGGTGGAAGCAATTATGGCATATAAAAGCATTCAAAAACCGTTTCATTCAGTTGGGTCGTTGGCATAGCTCGTGCACTGTGAACAGAAAAATACCCCAAAACTTTAACTCCGCCGGCCTATTTTAGATTAAATTCTGAATTTGAATTGGACAGCATGTCGGTAAATAGCGGTGGTATGAGGAACCCGGAAGAGTATGACAAAAACATACGGTCAAATAAATCCTGGAGTGACTCATGCGAAAGGAACTGGATTGGGATTGTCAATAGCATTCAATTTGAAGAGAATGAGACAGTCATGGACTATGGCTGTGGACCGGGGACATTCTTCATGAAATATATGAGTCAAATTGCACAAAACAAAAATTTGAAATTAATTGGAGTGGACATTTCTGTAGAAATGGTAGAATATGCCCTGGAGAATTCACACATTCCAGGAATCACGGAATATGTTGTTGGGAATATTTTGGAGGAAAAAAGTTGGCCATTTCAAGAGGGGACGATTGACCGCATCATTTCGTCCAATGTCCTTCATTCCGTGGAGGACTACAAGTAAACGATTTAAATTTCCTTGTTTTCAATACAGTTAGTATATATGCATATGTGAGTTGTTCTTTTCTTCTTCAGAGGTATATTCAACAAATTCAATTCCTGTTTGAAAATTGGTGGAACGTTCACAGCCCAGATTCCGACGTCCATTATTTTCAAAACGATCAATATGTTGAGCGCACATCCCTTCTGGTCAACAATATATGAGGTAAATTCAAGAAACAAAATTAATTAATGGTAAATGTTAAAAATCAATTTCCTGTTATTTGTTTGATTAGGGCGGTGGGAGTAATTACTGGGGATCATGGATTTGGAATGATCCTAGGAAAGAAATCCCACCATTTGAGAAGGCTCTGCTCTCAGTTGGGTTCAAAATCAAGGAATATCATCACTACTCCGTTAGTACCGAATTTCGAGACATTCGTGAATGCCTGGGTAGGCTACCTGACTTGACAAATAATTTTCTGTAGAATTTTTGAGAATTTTATACTTGATTAACACTTGACCAGGTTTCATCATAACTGCAAATGGTCCATTGAGCACGATCCCTGTTGGGTCAGAGTTATACGAAAGACTCATGGAGGATTTAATCGAGAATGCAAGAACTTTCTTAGGAAATGGAGTGGAGGCATCTCCTTTCAACTGTCACTCTGACATATACTCCTTCACAGGGGAAAAAGTCAATCAGTATTGATAATAATAATAATAATAATAATAATTCGATTGACTTCAGTGCTGAAGACATACAGTTTTGTTTACAAATTAATTTCTGATTTCAAAGTTGATGATGCCTAATTAAGCACCACAAATATTAGTTTTCTTAGCTGTCAAGATTAATTTCTGTGTTTCGCCAGTTTGTACGTTTTTGTTAATCCTATAAATAAATTACATGCAAAATTGCAAATGACAAGCGGAAGGCATCGATACTGACAAGGTAACGACATGAACTGCCGCTCGGACCTTGGGTCACCGCCATACTTTTTCCTTTCCGCACCTCACAGTGTAGCCTAATGACACACCCGAACGGTTTTTTTGACAAAGTGAAAACTGTGTCCTCCAGAGGTCACGATAGGTCATCTCCCATGCCCCCTAATGTAATGTAAGAACCGGAGAGGGAGCCCAAAAACGCCTACCATAGCCAAGGAAGGGAGAATATAACCACAAGAAGATTTCATGCCTCGGTATAGGTCTCTAGAGGAGTACTCGTTACTTGTTATGCCTAAAAGTAAACAAACTTTTCAAACAAATTTTCCACTGGGTCGTAACACTGCGAACTCTCATAGGCATAGGGTTGGGTACAAATTACAAATTGGCAATCTTATGGGAATTCGTAGTGCTTTGCATCAAGTGTGAAAAAGTTTGTTTACTTTTAGAAATAACAAGTAACGAGCACTCCTCTAATGACCGTCACATATAACCAGGCCTGAAATCTTCTTACATATAACAATACATTAAGGGGCATGGGGGATGACCTTTCGTGACCTCTGGAGGACACAGTTTTCACTTAGACAAAAAACCGTTTGGGTGTGTGATTAGGGTTGGCTAAGGTGTGCAAGAAGTATGGTGGTGATTTCAGGTGGTTACGTGGTTACCTTGTGAGCCTCGATTGAAATGGAGAGTGGGAGGAATTGAAGTGTAGTAGGAAGAATCAATCGTTCATAGTTTACTGAAATTGAGTTGTAAAATGTAGTATGTAATGCCTGCTTTTCAACTACTCTGACAGATTATGAGCATAGAGAAGGTATTGGCGGATGATCCAGAGGATTTACGTTGACATTGACATGGACACACCTTTGCTTTGAAGCCCATAATCAGTTATTACCATGACTAGGTACGTCCATTGTGAGATAACGCAACACCTGAGCCCGTAATATATGTATTTCAAATCAAATCCAAATGACTCTAATGGCATTTGACCCAAGGAATGATCAGAGCAGTAAATCAAAACCAAACTCAAGTTCTCCTCATTTGTTTTCAATGCTAATTTTAAACCTTTTATTACGCACGGCCACAGGTGACAGTTGGGACTAGTTTTGTTGGCTAATCCATTTGACATTCTGTTCCTTTAATTTATGATGTTTACAAACCTACGGATTTAATTTGTACCTTCTCTTTCACACATTAACACCTAAGTGTTTGAGATTTGTGGATTACACACGTGGAAAAGTGGATTAAAATTTAACTCAACTTTTACTGCGTCAATTGGAATTAAAATATTTCACCTGTCCATAATTTTGTATATAAAAGGGTAGACTAAAACCAGCTAATTTCATACAGTCCCTGAGATTTGAACATTCCACAAGAGTCAGCCCTAAAAATGAAAGTCATCATTTTACTCGCTCTCGTCGCCACCGTTTTTGGTAAGAGTTTAATTAATTCTAAATTTACCAAATTGAATCGCTTGTACTTTCAAAATTACTAACAATTTTTTTTGTTATTTCCAGGTGGCCCATCTGACCCAGAGGGAAGACCAGATCAAAATTGGTTGAATCGCCATGCAGGATTCAAAGCCAACACTGCTGCCAACCCTGGAATCCCTTGTGTATTCTACGGAGACTCCATCACAGACGCTTGGTCAGGTCAAGCTCAATGGCGAGATGTGTTTGCACCCAGGGGTTGTGTCAACTATGGAATCGGTGGCGACCAAGTACAACACTTGACATGGCGTGTGTTGGAGGGAGAAGTGGACGGTCTTCGTCCAGCCATCGTCGTCTTAAAGATTGGAACCAACAATTTGGGAGGAGCCACAGCAGAGGAGATCGCAGCTGGAATCAAACTCTTGATTGACACCATTCGAGCCAAAGTGGGTCAAACCACAAACATCCTCCTCTTGAGTGTTTTGCCCAGGACCGGTGAAGCCAACTACCTCAAGATTGCACAGATCAATATCTACATTTCCAAATTCCACAATGGAGTCAATGTGTGGTATCAGAATATCTTTGATAACTTTGGAGAGGTGTGGGGAACAGTGGACAGTGCCATTTTCCCTGATGGTCTACATTTGTCTGCTGCTGGGTACACGAGATGGTACAACACCATGTACCCTTGGTTCTTTGCTCTCTGCAACTGCTCTCCTCCTGCATAATCGATTTCACTCACAATTCTGAACTAAATGAAAGCTAATGAATAAAAATAACCACGGATTCTGAGTTGAATAATTTTATGTTTCTTTGCACTAATATTTTAATTTTGCTAATGTATTCTATATGGTTAGTTAATGTGGATTTAATTTAGTCAATTTAATCTCATCAGAAGTCTGCCACATGCACACAGTTTATCACTAACGTCAATGAGGAATTTGAACTACTATTGACTGATAAATTTATTTTGGTCACAATGTAAATGTAATGTATTCACATCCACGCACATGGTTAGTGATGAGTGGACTGTTTTATCCTTATCGTCAGTCCTTATCTCATGTTCATCCACACTGACTATGACTAAATTTCTAGTCAAATGGCTGGTCGGGTTGTAAAACTTTTAAAAGTCAGTCGTTCTCGTTGAGTAAGAATATTTTAGTCAAAACTCATGTTATTTTTAAATAAAATTCCAAAAATGCACAAGTTTGAAATTTTGAAAGTTGTCACTTGTTTTTTAATTTTCCTTATTTATTTTGAGAGTGTGTTGGCACAGGGGTCAAGGCCCTTCGTTCATATAAACCAAGGGATCTTAGTCGGGGTCAATTTGGAGTCACGAAATCACCAAAGATATTATGCATTCCGTGGAATTCCTTATGCAAAAGTACCTGGAAGATTTCAAGTGAGTTAGTGTACAGTGTACATTATTTTTAGGATAATTTTTGTATCAAAAAATATTCAACGAAATCCTTTCCGCCCAATATTTTGTAGGAGTCAGTGACCCCTGACGGTTGGAATGGAATGAGAGACGCGAGTGCCTTTGGTGACAGATGTACACAGATTTATAACGGTGTACTCATCGGGTCTCAGAATTGTTTGAACTTGAACGTCTACACTAATAATTTGACAAGGTCGGAATCCACACCTGTCATGGTCTGGATTCATGGTGGAGGATTTTTAGTCGCCAGTGGAGACAATTTCCATGCAAAATATTTTATGGATCATGACGTTGTGCTCGTCACAATTAATTACAGATTAGGGGTTTTAGGTTAATAAAATAAAATTAATTTGAATTTAAGGTCAGGGGTTTTCAATTACTTCTATAAAAAATTATTGGCAGGTTTTCTGAGTACTGGAGATGAAATTGTACCTGGAAATAATGGACTGAAGGACCAAGTCATGGCACTCAAGTGGATTCAGGAAAATATTGCATCAGTAAATTTGACTCTTTTAATAATTAATTAATTAATTAATTAATTTCTACATTTTTTAGAATAATATTCATTTTAATTTCAGTTCGGTGGAAATCCGAGTCAAGTCACAATTTTTGGTCAAAGTGCCGGAGGTATGCATGCACAAAATTAAATTATTGGTATTAATTAAAAATCGACGTAGATTTGTTTTAATTACGTTTTAATTAGGAGCCTCTGTCCACTACCACATGATGTCCGAAATGAGTTCAGGATTATTTCGCTATGGAGTCTCTCACAGTGGGACAGCCCTTTGTCCTTGGGCTTATCAGCATGACCCTCAAAAGAATGCAGAAAAACTAGGTCAATTACTTGAATGTGAAATAGACTCCTGTGGACATGGAGTGGATTCTAGATCGGAGCAACTTGTCACGTGTTTCCTGGAAGCAGACATCTTGGATCTTCTGGAAGCACAGAATAAAGTTTTGGTAAACATGTTTAAAAAATATTAAGTTTATAGAATGTTAATTACTAATTAGTAACCACGCAGGGACCCAAACCACAATTTGAACCTCTGAATATCGTCTTCGTCCCAACCAAAGAATCGCC
Organism: Protaphorura armata; assembly: GCA_034700305.1. NCBI lineage: Eukaryota > Metazoa > Arthropoda > Collembola > Poduromorpha > Onychiuridae > Protaphorura > Protaphorura armata. The sequence continues at coordinate 5,969 of JAQIXO010000473.1, forward strand.
ACTGTCTAGTTCAAGATTTCTGGTGGACAGCCCTCATATTTTGACTTCCTCAGATAATGGGCTCGTGAACTCCGTACCCTGGATCACTGGAGTGACGGAATTTGAAGCTGTTTGGTACACAGCATCCAGTAAGCAAAAAATTTGCATTCGCATTAGCATTTTAATGTCAACATTTTCCTTTGTTTCTGAATCTAGCCGTTAACAGTCAGAAATTACTGAACGATATGAACGCAAATTGGACTGAGATTTTACCCAAAGTACTTTTCTACACTGCTTCACCAAATCACGAACACATTTCAGACAGAGTTCATCAATTTTACATTGGGAATGAAATTGTTGGACCAAAGACAAGAGAAAATTTCACGGCTGCTTTCTCAGATCGACTATTCAATCTTGGGTTCATAGAGGGAGCTAAACGACAGTCAGCACATGGTCCAGTCTATCCATACATTATGAATCATAAGGGAAGTTACTCTGCCATTGCGTATCATTACGATGTCCCTTGGTATTTTGGTAAGACTTAAAAAGTACAAATTATTCGTGTATTTTTTAATGTGATTTATATTTTCCAAGGGATGGGACACTTGGATGATTTGCAATATTTTTTTAATGGAAACTCAGGCAGTCCTGACTACTCAGATGAAAATGAAGATGACATTTTTTCAAGGAACATTGTTAGACTTTGGACATCTTTCGCCAAAACTGGGTAAAATGAAATTACTGTAATGTTTAACATAATTATAATTAGTCAAACAGGTTTTTTTGAATTAATACATGTTTATTTGAATACATAGAAAGCCAAGTGATACTTGGGGAAATGAGAGGAATTGGACTCCACTCACCTCAACCGTTGAACCAATTAATATTTACATGATTGCCTCAGACACGTCCACGGCAGCCAACCCATTTGTCCAGAGACAACGATTTTGGGAAGAGCTTCCATTGAAGAAAAAAGAGAAAAGGATTTAAAATATTTGCAACACCAACGTATCATACCTTGTATTAAATGTGAATGGAAATTGTATTGGTTTATTTAATTTATTTGTAACACTGACGGCACAGTCACAGTAGTTGGGATTGGGATGGAGTACATACATGGGAACAAATCAATACACCCCATTCAACTCTTTCCGTTTTAGAGCATTTAGTTTTACTACACGGCATGCATGCACAGGACAGGAATGTGTGGAAAACCGACCTGAACTTAATGAACGGCAATAAAAATCATAGTCACGCAAAGGAACGATTAATCTCTCCATTTATTTCTTTAACAAGGGAACGTCTTCCACTCATTTATTTCCTGAAACACATGTAAATGTGTGTTCTCGAAGTAGTGGTGGGACGCGGAAGCTTCATTGTGCTTCCCTTGTAAAGTCATTCATGTACGTGGTGTGGTATGTATGCTATGACCTATTTTTACCACTGTGACATTCTATTTAGGACATTAGGAAACAAACCATTCAGTAGTCATGGAGAAGACGGAGAGGTGACTATGTCACTCCGATTCCTTTTAAGAAACTTTTAATGTTTAAGCGGGGGAATTTCCTCAACGTATTCCAATTTCTGGACTCTCTCAACTCTTCATTGTCATGGCCGGAAGTGAAGAGATTTCCTTGCCCTTGTCTCGAATCCCTGTGTTCGAACCACCTTACATAACTCAGGCCAAACACGATGGACTTCTTCCGGACAGTGAGACTAGTGAGAGTGAGAGTGAAAGCGATGATGGCTTGGAGGAGTCTCCTCCAGCAATGGTGACGACAACACCTCCACCCAATAACCCACCAAATGAAGTGCCATCTTCCCCTGAGACTCCCAAGAAAATAACACGAACGATTCGGAGGAGTGTGAGGAATAAACTCCGTCCAGCCCCTAACCTTCTCATTCAAAAACAAAATGGAGTGACTAATTTAACTATTTCTCAAGTGCTACGGTTGACTGCAGTGCAGAGCGTTGGGGTTAAACAGCAACGCCCATTGACGTCTATTACTAGTTCCACTAAAGGAAGACAAATGATTGATAGTGAAGAGAATGTGGGATCAATTTCAAACAAAGACAACACTCATACCCTCCAACAACATCATGAAGACTTTGACGGGGATACAGTGTCCTTACCTGAACTTCCCCATGAAAGAGAAATCATTATCGACAAGGCTCAAGAAAGAGTTGAGATTGAGACTCCGAGTGTTATGATGGATGTTATGGCAGAGCCTGACACTTCCACCACGTTCACAGAGACTGTCACGGTTAACGCAGATCTTGAGGTCGTTCCATTGGTAGAATCTCAGACTGAGCTCCACCCCACCCCCGAATCAGTTCCAGTGAATGAACCAGAGGTGGAGCCTCCATTGACAATTGATGAGGTGTGTTCTGCGGAGCCTACACGTGTAGAAGCAGAAGTATTGGCCATCTCTGAAGAATCGATAAGTGACGACATTGTAACGCAATCCAAGGACATAAAAGCTCAAGTGGACGAAGGACCCGAGATGGTGACCCCAACAGAAGGAAAGGGTAACCAGGTTGGGAAGGGGACGACCGAAACGAGATGTTGTTTCCCATTCTTCTCATCTCTGCTCAATATTAGACAACTTCGTTCGTGCTAGCAAGGAATAAAGTTTAAGAAACTCCAAGTGATAAGATAATTTTGACATAAAGTCCAACTCAACAAATCGGAACTAATAAAATCAGATGGTGGATTTGATTTAAATATATTTGTTCTCGTGTTTTTTGATACCCAATATCTTAATTCTGGCTCAAATAAAACATGAACGCATTCGTACACAGATTAATTTCCAGCAGCTCTTGACGTTTCGCTTTCCTCCTGTTTTATATAATTGCATTTCATGAAGAATGACCATCAAAAAATATCGTTTGCTTCAACACGTCATGTGAGGTAATGAATGACTCATACACACACAACACAGAAATGAAACGTTGTGATTGAAAACTACTTTTTGCACAACATAACATAACTATAACTCATGTTCTGTCCTTCATGATTTCGGTACACGTACAAGGGGTTCCATTAAATAACGGCCACCTACCATATCCTCACCACATTATGCACTATGCGAGTAGACGCAGGAGACCGCCCAATGTTTTTTGTGACACCCAGTAAAGTAGGGAATTCAAGTGCATTCGCTTTGTGCATGTCCAGAATGGCCTTGTGATTTGAAGTGTTATTTGCCAAAATTGTACAGTGTATGCAACTTCTCCCTTTTGAATTCTCTGTCAAATTTTGTATTTGTTTATTATTTTCCCTGATTCTACGCTGTATTGATTGTTATTTAATTTAAAAAGACATCAAACCAATTTCATTTTAATTTCTTAGAAAATGGTTTCTTCTGGCTTGAGCCCAACTGCTTGGGCACTCTTCTCCCACAAATCCTTCGCAAGTTTAACATTCTGTGCCGTCACAGAAATTCCATGCTCCTAAAAAGAATTGATATTTATAATGAAACAGAATTCTAAAATAGATTTCTTGCAAAATAAATAAATTCTTAGAGCCGTAATTTGGACTTACCACACAATCTGCCCAGTAAAGTCCACTCAATCCTTCTACTTCTTCAGCCACTGACAAATGGATTTGAGTTTGGGCTCCTTCCCAAGGTATCTAAACAATCAAGGAACGAATGTTTTTATTTTATACTATTGAAAGTTATATAAAAAAATTTTTTTTTTTTTAAAAAATATTTTTTTATTTAAATTTTTTTTTTAAAAAAAAAAATACTTTTTAGACCGAAGGTGATAATTGATACCTTGGCATAGAGCTGAGAGATCCGAATATAGATAGCCGTGTACCAAACCTCTTCAGCATGGCGGACCAGACTTGTTTTGACCAAACCCGGGTGCAATGCATTGACCGTCAACCCAGTAATTCCAGCCTGTCTGAACCGTCGATCAAGTTCCCTCGTGAACAAAACATTGGCTAATTTAGTTCTTGGGTAAATCATGAAAGCATTGAAGGACTTCTCTGAATTCAAATTCTCCAAGTCCAATTGTCTAGGGACAGCATGTAAATCAGATGAAACCATTAAGATTCGAGAGTTTGGAGTTTTCTTCATCAAGTCTAAATAATAAGAACTCTCATTAGATATGTGTGTTATATAATATAAGAGAACAATTTGCTTTACCCAAGAGTAAATTTGTGAGCAAGAATGGTCCAAAATGATTTGAGGCGAAATTTGACTCCAGATTGTCTTCCGTCAGAACTTTCTTGTCAAATGCTGCACCAGCATTGTTCACCAAAATATCCAGCCGAGTGTATTCTGTATAGAATTTCTTGGCAAATTCCCTCACTGATTTCATGGAAGACAAATCAAGTTTCATCACAGTCAGGTCTCCGTTTGGAACTTCTTTCTTGATTTCATCTGCAGATGGACAAAAAAATCGAATTTATTTTCTACAGTTTAATAAAAATTAGAAAGTCTGTTTTTTTCTCATATATTTTGACACATACCGAGAGCTTTCTTTGCTTTGTCTAGACTTCGACAAGCCATGATGACTTTCCCACCCCGTTTGGCCAAATCCTTTGCAGTCTCAAACCCAATGCCAACATTTGACCCAGTCACAATCAAAACTTTCCCATCAATTCTTTGGGTACTTGGTGTTTTTCCACATGTCAATTTAAAATAAATTTTGCCAGCAATTGGAGCAGCAATGAATAGAAGGAATGGCCAGGAAAAAATTCCAAACCAAAGAGTGATAGCTGTCGCGAGACCCAATAGTGTTTTGTAAACTGGGTCCCAGTTTGGAATATTTGTAATGAAATCCATTCTGTTGTGTTCAGTTTGGCTAAATGAAATCAACTGCCGTCCGTCCCAGTCAATCAGTCAGCATGAGTTAAATCTATACAACCACATGCATACATTGTGTTCTATTCTGTCATGTGAAGATGACCAGCAAAAACACTAACACTAACACTACGTTCTCTAATGCCGGCTGGACAACCTTGTGACTCAAAACTAGTTTCATCTTTCATTGCATAACACACCAATTAAAACTCCTGTCATTATTTGAATACATGGGGTTCCACAAAGTACAATGCACGCGACCTAGCCGTCATGGTATCGGTATGTGTTAGATACTGAAGAATCCCTCACGGTGATCAGAGTATTTCGTGACACCCAGTAAATTTGTAAATTGAAGTGCAGGTATTCATTATCTATAGATTGTATTGTATTGTATTGTATGGTTTCAATTGCGGAATGGCCTTAATTGTTTATTGTGTGTTATGGTCTCGTCCTGGTTGGACTTATTGATTTCACTTGATTCGTTTTGAAACCGCTTTCTCCACCGCATCCTAATTTCCTAACGAATTTTTGTACAAGTAGAAATTTTATATTTACAAATGTATCCCATGTATGAGTACAGGGTGGCTCATAAAATCTGCTACTATTCTTTGAGTGGTTTTAAGCGGTGGAACGCATTGTCCGTTCGAAAACTCTTCTACGAAATTAATTATTAACTATCGCCTGGAGTCAATAGAATTTTTGCCTTTTGAATTCTGCTTCGATAACTTTGGCAATTTATTATTTTTGTTCATTTCACATTACGATCAGTTATTGAATTTCAAAAAAACAAAAGATAAGAAGGAAATCCGAAATAGACTAACGAGGGAATGGCGGCGGGTGTAACACACCGATTTCGTCCAAAAAAATTCTGGATTGGTCTTCGGATTTCCTTAGACACGTGTTTTTTTATTTTTCCGGGCGGGCCCTTGGGGGTCAAAAAAATTATTTAATTTTTGATTTTTTTCACTTTTCAAAATCGAAAATTCTTATGGCGTATAACATGTGTTTTTCGAGTCGACCAAAGAGGGGACTCTTTGCACTTTTGAAAAAATCCAAACGATGAAAAGAAAAAGAACAAAGAGTGACTCTTTGGTCGACACGAAAAACACATGTTATACGCCATAAGGATTTTCGATTTTGAAAATTCGAAAAAAATTAAAAAAATATGATCCCCGGGCGTCCGACGAGAAAATTAAAAAACACGTGTGTTACGAAATCCCATGACCTCTCCAAAAAAAAGTTTGGATGAAATCGGTAAGTATAGTTGTTTAGAAAATTGTTTCTTCTGGCTTGAGTCCAACCGCTTGGACACTCTTCTCCCACAAATCCTTCGCAAGTTTAACATTCTGTGCAGGGACGGAAATCCAACGTTCCTATAAACAGAAAACTCATTTGTAGTAATGAAATAAAATTCTGAATATATTTCTTGCAAGAAAAATAAATTCCTAGATTAATTTGGACTTGGACTTACGACACAGTCTGCCCAGAAAAGTCCACTCAATCCTTCAACTTCTTCTGCCACTGACAAGTGGATTTGAGTTTGGGCTCCTTCCCAAGGTGTCTAAACAATATAACGAAATATTAGGTAATTAATTTTGGATAATCTTTAGAAATACTTAATATTAAAATGAAGGTGTTAATTGATACCTTGGCATAAAGGTGGGAAATGCGAACAAAGATAGCCATGTACCAAGTCTCTTCAGCATGGCGCACAAGACTTGTTTTGACTATACCCGGGTGTAGGGCATTGACAGTCAACCCAGTGATTCCAGCTTGTCTGAACCGTCGATCAAGTTCCCTCGTGAACAAAACATTTGCTAGTTTAGTTCTTGGGTAAATCATATTGGCATTGAAGGATTTCTCAGAGTTCAAATCATCCAAGTCCAATTGTCTCGGTATAACGTGCACGTCAGAAGAAACCATCAGAATGCGAGAATTTGGAGTTTTTCTCATCAAATCTAAAGTCAAAAATGATATTCTCAATGTATTTTGTATGTTAAAGTGTCGCACTGTATGTTAAATAAATTAATACAATACCCAAGAGCAAATTTGTGAGCAAGAATGGTCCAAAATGATTTGAAGCAAAATTAGACTCCAGATTGTCTTCTGTGAGTACTTTTTTGTCAAATGCAGCTCCAGCATTGTTGACCAAAATGTCCAGTTGAGTGTATTCTGCATAGATTTTCTTGCTAAATTCCCTCACTGACTTCATGGAAGACAAATCAAGTTTCATCACAGTCAGATCCCCGTTTGGAACGTCTTTCTTGATTTCCTCTGCATACCAAATTCAGAATTCTTTATATAATTTATGGTAACAATTTATAATAAATAATTAATTTTCAGTTTTTTGGCACATACCGAGAGCTTTCTTCGCTTTGTCTAGACTCCGACAAGCCATGATCACTTTGCCGCCCCGTATGGCCAGATCCTTGGCAGTCTCAAACCCAATGCCAACATTTGACCCAGTCACAATCACTACTTTCCCATCAATTCTTTGGGTACTTGTAGTTTTTCCACATGTCAATTTAAAATAAATTTTGCCAGCAATTGGAGCCGCAATGAATAAAATAAATGGCCACGAAAAAATTCCAAACCAAAGAGTGATGGCAGTCGCAAGACCCAATAATGTTTTGTAGACTGGGTCCCAGTTTGGAATATTTTTGACGAAATCCATTGTGTTCTGCTTTGTCTGACTACAAAAGATCAACTGCCGTGGAAGTCATCAGTTTTTACACAACCACATACATTACATACAATCTAGTCTCTTCTGTCATGTGAGAAGGATGACCAGCAAAAACACAAATGCCTCCTGGACATTCACAGTCAAAACCTTGTGACTCAAAACCAGTTTCGTTGCATAACACAGCAATTAAACCACCTGTCACTACTTACAATTAGAAGGAGGTCCAGAAAATATATTGTACGTTAACATCTAGAAGTCAAGTTGCATGAGTTTGCTCAGGTATCCATTTATCCATGTATCATTTTTGATACGCACTGTACTGTAAGTGCGTGAATTCAAGTGGATTCAGTCTATAGTTTGAAGTCCAGAATGACCTTGTGTTTTACGCGTATTATTATGAATGTTTTGTTCATGCCGGTTTGAATTGATTCTAATTCTCTTTTGATACAGTGATTTATCCAATCAGTCCTAATACGGAAATCTTCAAAGCCCTGACTCCGACAAATTATGGCAACAATATAATTAAAGCCACCCAAAAATATTTTACGAAACATTTATTATGTAATTGATTAAATTAATTGATGTCAATGTCAAAATAGACTGATAGGAAGTTCTTAGAATTTATTATTTAGAAAATGGTTTCTTCTGGTTTGAGTCCAACTGCTTGGGCACTCTTCTCCCACAAATCTTTCGCAAGTTTAACATTTTGCGCCGGTACGGATATCCAACGTTCCTAAAAAGAAAAAATCCAATTGCAATGGAATAAAATTCTGGATAGATTTATTGCTAGAAAAATAAATTCCTAGAGTAATTTGGACTTGGACTTACGACACAGTCTGCCCAGAAAAGTCCACTCAATCCTTCTACTTCTTCAGCCACTGACAAATGGATTTGAGTTTGGGCTCCTTCCCATGGTGTCTAAACAATCAAGGATAGAATATTTTTTATTTCAAAAAAGTAATTGGCTTGAAAAATTAAGCTTGTGATTTATGACCTGACCTTGGCAAAAAGATGGGCAATCCGAATGACCATGGCGTAGTACCATTTCTCCTCAGTGTGGCGGACCAGACTTGTTTGGACCAAACCCGGATGTAGTGCATTGACCGTCAACCCAGTGATTCCAGCTTGTCTGAACCGTCGATCAAGTTCCCTCGTGAATAAAACATTTGCTAATTTTGTTCTTGGGTAAGTATTGAAAACACTGAAGGACTTTTCAGAGTTCAAGTTCTCCAAGTCCAGTTCTCTGGGTCGAGCGTGTTGATCCGAAGAAACCATCAAGATTCGAGAGTTTGGAGTTTTTCTCATCAAATCTTTTTAAAAAAATTATGGTGTCATTTATAAGATACACTGTATGAAATGCTAAATAAATAATAAAAACCACACCTAAAAGCAAATTTGTGAGTAAAAACGGTCCAAAATGATTTGAAGCAAAATTAGACTCCAGATTGTCTTCTGTGAGTACTTTTTTGTCAAATGCAGCTCCAGCATTGTTCACCAAAATGTCCAGTCGAGTGTATTCGGCATATATTTTCTTGCTGAATTCCCTCACTGACTTCATGGAAGACAAATCAAGTTTCATCACAGTCAGGTCCGCGTTTGGAACCTCTTTCTTGATTTCCTCTGCACATGGGAAAAAATTTTTTTTTTCAACAATGCATGAGAAAAATTAAAATTGTCGGTTATTGATATTTACGATTTTGAACGTACCGAGTGCTTTCTTTGCCTTGTCTAGACTCCGACAAGCCATGATGACCTTCCCACCACGTATGGCCAAATCCTTGGCAGTCTCAAACCCAATGCCAACATTTGACCCAGTCACAATCACAACTTTCCCATCAATTCTTTGGGTACTCGTAGTTTTCCCACATGATAGTTTAACATAAATTTTCCACCCGATTGGAGCAACAATGAATAGAAGGAATGGCCAGGAGAAAATTCCAAACCAAACGGTGATAACAGTAGCAAGACCCAATAGGGTTTTGTGGACTGGGTCCCAGTTTGGAATATTTGTAATGAAATCCATTCTCTTCTGCTTGGGCTGGTTGCAAGGAATAAACTGCAGGCCATAGAGACCCAGTCATCAGTTACATTTACATTATAGCAAATCATCTCCAGCCGCATGCAAACATTCTATTCCCTTCTGTCATGTGAAGGATGACAAGCAAAAACACAAATGCCTGCTCACCAATTTGTTACATAACACATCAATTAAAACACCTGTCTTGTCATAATTTGGATACAAGGATTTCCAAAAAATATGATCTACTGACAGTCAGTCATGTTACATGAGTTTATATCTCGGTTTTTTTGTTGTGACACTCTGTAGGATTCCTTATCTATTCCATTCTATAGTTTCAAGTACAGAATGTCCTTGTGTATTCTATATTGTTTGTGTTGTCTACCGGTATGATTTTTGTTGCATCATATGCAATATGCATCCTATGCTTTCATGTACCAGTATGATAATGACACCAAATTGGACTGATCGTGCATTCAATTCCAATTCCAATTATGAATTCTAGATGTCCAAATCTTAAAATTAAAAAAGGTGGAAGCAAAAACTAAATTACTCAACTCAGAATAATCCGTGGTTATTTTTATTAATTAGCTTTCATTTAAGATTGAGATTTAAGACAGATGATTAGGCCGGAGGAGAGCAGTTGCAGAGAGCAAAGAACCAAGGGTACATGGTGTTGTACCATCTAGTGTACCCAGCAGCAGACAAATGAAGACCATCTGGGAAAATGGCACTGTCCACTGTTCCCCACACCTCTCCAAAGGTATCAAAGATATTTTGGTACCACACATTCACTCCATTGTGGAATTTGGAAATGTAGATATTGATTTGAGCAATCTTGAGGTAGTTGGCCTCACCGGTCCTTGGCAAAACACTCAAGAGGAGGATGTTTGTGGTTTGACCCACTTTGGCTCGAATTGTGTCAATCAGGAGTTTGATTCCAGCTGCGATCTCCTCTGCTGTGGCTCCTCCCAAATTGTTGGTTCCAATCTTTACGACCACGATGGCTGGACGAAGACCGTCCACTTCTCCCTCCAACACACGCCAGGTCAAGTGTTGGACTTGGTCACCACCGATTCCATAGTTGACACAACCCCTGGGTGCAAACACATCTCGCCATTGAGCTTGACCTGACCAAGCATCTGTGATGGAGTCTCCGTAGAATACACAGGGAATTCCAGGGTTGGCAGCACTGTTGGCTTTGAATCCTGCATGACGATTCAACCAATTTTGATCTGGTTTTCCCTCTGGGTCAGATGGACCACCTGGAATTTAAAATAATTTTTTTTTGTAAATATAAAAGTACAAGCGATTCAATTCTGTAATTTTAGGATTATGGTTTTACCGAAAACGCTGGATACGAGGGCGAGTAAAATGATGACTTTCATTTTCAGGTTGACTTGGTTATTGTGGAAATCTCAGGGACTGTATGCAAATAACTGTTTCCAAATGATCCTTTTATATACAAAATTATGGACAGGTGAAATTATTTAACTTCAATTGACGCACTAAATGTCAACTTAAATTATGATCCACTTTTCCACATTCCACGTGCTTAATCCATAAATCTCGACCACTCGATAAAATAACTAACACGGTTAGAGTAAAAAAAAATTAATCCATAAGGATAAGAGAGTAAACATCATAAATTAAAGGAACGTAATGTCAAATGGATTACATACATGTGTGTTGTGTTAGAGAAACAGAATGTATAAAATTAGCATTGGGAATAAATCATGAAGAGTTATAAGTTAATCTCAATTTGATTTACCACTCGTGTCAAGTAATTTGAATTTCTAACAATTTGTGAATTTTTTTATGGCATTCATTTAAATTCATTTGATTCAATATTTTATTAATTAATTTAAATCACAATAGAATACAATACAATGTGCATGCTACACTATGGAATTTATTTTATTATGTGTGTCTATTCTATGCAATTTTAAAAATAAAAGAGTTCATTAGTTGCTTCGTCATTAGAACTCTTGTCTTGTCTTCATTTCTGAAAATTTACTGGAGCGGTTGATCCTCCGCTTCCACCTTTCTTCTCCAGCTCCGTTCATCCTCGGACTGGTTTCTTGGAATTCCATGCGTAGATTGTTGATTCTTCATTCCGCTTCTCTTCATTCCGCCGCAGAATTACTAAATCAAAAAGTCAATTATTTTTTTAAAATATTTTTCAAATTATAATTATGTGGATTTTTTTAAATTAATTTGAACACGTGATTGTGACTTACGCGCTAAGCTCCGCCTCTGAGTTATGGCTAACGTTGATCGATCCATTTGCATTTGGACGACTCCGAGTGCGAGCTCCACCTTGTGTGCCATTTTGGATCCTATCCCCAACCATTTGATTTTCGTATGGACAGTTACGATTAAATGGGAAGAAGATGAAGGGGTTGGAGTCCAAGGCCCATCCGCCCATTCGAATGGAAATGATCATCCCCGTATCATGAATGAAATTTCGACCCAGGAGGACTGGACAGTCCAGAGTGGGGAGGAGCAAGAAACTGATTGGCGTCACACGCCCATCATGCCATTCTACGTCCACGCTCACCTTCTCCATGACGGATGTCTTCTGACCTCCTGCAAATCTTAGGTTGAGAAGACAAGTGGTCGTTGGGATTCCCAGAGACCTCAGAATATTAATGGCCGAAGCTCCAAGGACACAGTCAGAGGCGCCTGTGTCCAACTTGGCTGAGAAATGCCATCCCAGAATGGTCACGCAGATTTTTGGTTCTGGGTACATCCTTGTGCCACCTGCCGGGATTTCCATGAGTTGGGCTGGGTGTCCAAGATGTCGGACATCCATGGTTGCTCCATTTCCATTTCCAGTGGTGAAGTACATCCCGATTGCCGGGGCCGGAAGTACATTTGGCATCACAGGTGGACGGGAGATTAAATTTGGCATCATGGGTGGACGGACGACTAAATTTTGGACTGGAGTTGGACGAATGACTAAATTTGGCATCGGAGGTTGACGGACGGAATTTAATAACATCAGAGCAGGTGACATCATTGGTCCCGTTGGTGAATGTCCGGCTGAATGCATTTTTAAAAAAATCGCTCATTAAGTTCACGGTAAACTTTATAGAAGGGTGAAAATGGTGAAACCTCTCTATAAGGGACGACCTTCATAGAAGGACCTCAGAATGCCTCATCGTCACAATTTTTCGTAGTCTGAATTTTTAGGTTGTGGGCGGGCTATTCCAAAAACCCATCATGGGGTGTGGGCTCCTGTCTCATAATATTTTATGGGTGGATGTGGCCCCTCACGCCCCTCTAGAGAAGTTTCACTTATCTATGCATGCATTAATGTTTAGGGTATTTACTTACGTCGGATTCCTCTCATTATTAGCTGTGGGTCAAAGTGCCCAACCTCGTACCTCATGGCATCCATGTTCATCATTTTTGTTCACTTTGTCCTTTTTTTTCAAAATGGCGGAGGAGCACTTTTTCGATACGTCCTTCTTCCTCGGCCAGAACTCGTAAACTGAAGAGAATACGTTTTGTACTCCAGCATCTCATTTCGAAAAGAACTTGACCTTTTGACCTTTGCTGATTTCGAAATATCGGAAATGCTTTCCATGCATTCAAAAATGATTTCGAAACAAGTACGTGTGACCTTATGACCTCTAGAAATTTCGAAATAGAAGTAAGAGATACCGAATACAAAATACATGAGAAGGCATGACAGGATTTCGTAATTATATTACTAGAGTCGGTCAGTATAGAAAAATATTTCAAATTATTACACATGACATGAAGAGATGTACATAGATGGCGTTAGCGCAATCTTTGAGTTTAATTCTCTCAATAGGGAGCCAAATAAAAAATGGAACCAGCGTTTAAAAAAATATGCGTGAAACATGCAAATGAAAATATGCCCAAAAAAACATGTCTTGTGTGGATTTTGATGACATTTCGCATTAGAGATTTAATTCGTTTTCAATTCTATGACGAGAACAATTAAAATAAAGTTTAAATTAAAGTCAGATTTTAATTAACAAAGTTGAGATACTTTTAACATAAACAATTGTATTGTAATTAAGTGTTACAATGATGTGAGTGACGAGACGAGTGAACTCCGGAAAACGTAAAAGTTTTCTTACAACTTTATGACTTTCCATTACAGCCACTTGTGCATTGTGTGACCTTTACTGTGTAATTCCTAAGACGCGAAACTCATATTCATTACTTTTTGCTCCACATTGTATTTGTAACTTTTATTATTAAA
>JAQIXO010000474.1:0-19673 GCA_034700305.1 Protaphorura armata
TCACATTTTGGAATTGACCACAGTGACTAAATTAGCAGATTTATGAACTGAGCTATCGAAGCTGACGGTCAGTTACAGAGACTCTGAAATTAAACAAAGAACTTCATTCAATATGTTAAAATTAATACATATTGCTGCTCTCGCTTGACCTGGTACTAGATTTAGAGTAGTGATGGCGTTTCTATTTTTATATCCTTGTCTGATTGTTGTAACCATGAAGTCCTACAACTATCACACTGACTTTAAATCTTTCATTAGCTGTAACTATAGTAGTCTTGGTATTAATTATTATTTACTTATTATCAATCTGTTACCAAATATATTGTCACTCATGTTTTATTCTTTCAACACTGAAATGAACTCATTGTATTGAATTTTTAATTGAGGTATTGTATTTTAGTAGTTGATTAGCTCGACAATTAGAGTGTACACAATATAAAACAATAAAAGAACTTTATAGTAAACTCAAAATGTAATATTGGTACATACTGGCTAAAGTTTCACAGGATATTCGGATTACATACATACATGAACAGGTTACACAAAATTTGAATAATTAAAAAATGTTTTATTCTCAAACAGGCAAAGGGCAAAATATAATTGTAGTCTAGAAATATTTACATAATAATAATAATTATAAAAGTATAATTAATACTCTGACAATCAAATAAGTTCTATTATTGTCACTGGGTTGTTACAGTTTAGTATCTTTACATAAGTCGCCATTAAATATAACCCACTATCTCATGGGTTTAACATACTCCAACACTAAAGTCATGTATTAATTTAAAATCAAATCAAACTTAAATGTTTCACCCACGATTTGATTTTTATTATGCCATATCAGCAGTGCTTCTCCTTCGCCTTCGGAATCCCTATAATGATTTCGTGCAAGTCTAACAGACGAACTGTTTTTCTCATGTATGCACTCTTAGATGATTTGTTAAATAAATCGACTCTTTAAACAGTTTTGAATACAAACATTCGTATGGACTCTCACCTGTGTAGGCACGTGTATGGGATTTCAAAGATGAAACATGTGAAAATATTTTTAAACAGAACTCGCAATGAAAAGGTCTCTCTCCAGTATGGATTCGCATATGTACATTTAATCCATTCAATTCAATTCAACAATTTCTCTTTATTCCGTTTGAGTTTGGTAATATTTGAACATACAAGGTACAACAAAAATTACGGAAAAAAGAAAGACAGTGGAACCCCGCTATTTGCGGGTAGTTCTGCCACTGCTTAGGGATGGATGATAACTAAGAATGAGTGTTACTTATATTCGATATGTTTGATTTGGACATCCGGAATTTCAAAATAATTCAAAAATAAAAAGTATTTGACAAGTAAATATTTTAGTTCGTGGTCAAGTAATAATAATTAAATGTACAACGATTGATACCTATAAACACATTATGCACTCGCATCCGTCGACTCGATGGTTGAGATTATCCGTAACGGTGACACATTCACTTAATTGTTCATTAATTAAGAGATCCTTAGTTGACTTTTTAAATTGTGAGAGAGACGGAGTGTTTATAATATTTTCTTCTAACGTAAGCCATAATCGTGTACCAACATATTTTAACATTCTGCTACCCATACCATTACTAGGTGTTATATTAGGTAGCCTTACCATCAAAGTTAGATTATCCCTTTTGACAAATATGACATTGTTACGATTTCACTGCTGTATGCGCTCGTGTATGTCTCATCAAGTTAGTTCCGACAGAAAATGTCTGTAAGCAGATTTTACATTGGAATGGCTTCTCTCCTGTGTGAATTCGTATATGACGTGTTAAATTCGACAATTGGGTAAAAGATTTATTACATATTTGGCAATGGTGTGGCTTCTCTCCTGTATGAGTTCTAATGTGTTTTATTAAATCACTGGAACGACTGAAGAACTTTGAACAATGGGAGCATTCATAAGGCTTCTCGCCGGTATGCACACGTGAATGGACTGTCAGATTGCTCGAATTACTGAAAGATTTATAACAGATTGAGCATTTGTACGGTTTCAGACCCGTATGTATTTTTGTGTGTCGGACTAAACTACCGGATTCACTGAAGGACTTCGAGCAATGTGTACATTTGTAAGGTTTCTCTCCAGTGTGAATTCTTGTGTGTCGCACTAAATTACTGGAAGAGCTAAATGATTTCGAGCATTGCAAGCATTTGAAAGGTTTTTCTCTCGTATGGACTCTTAAATGTAACTTTAGGTTTACGCTTTGTTTAAATGATTTTGAGCACATCCAGCACTTGTAGGGTTCTTCTCTTGCATGAGTTTGCATATGCCTTACTCCTGACGATTGACGAAATGTTTTTGAGCATATCTTACAATGGAACTCTTTCTCTCCAGTATGAACACGAGAATGGCTTGTCAGATTAGACAAACTAGGGAAAGATTTTTCACAGACTGAGCAATTGTACGGTTTTTCACCCGTATGAATTCTTGTGTGTTGAGCTAAACTGAATGAACAACTGAATGACTTCAAGCAATATGAGCATTTGTGAAGTTTCTCTCCCGTATGAACTCTAGTGTGTTGGATTAAATGACCGTATTGAGTAAAAGCTTTGGGACAACGCGAGCATTTGAAAGGTTTTTCACCTGTATGAATTCTTAAATGTGACTGTAGGTTTGTGTACTGTTTAAATAATTTTGAGCACACCGAGCACTTGTAGGGAGTCTCCCCTGTATGAGTTCGCACATGCACCTCCAATCCTGATGAGCTACTGAATGTTTTGGTGCATAATTTGCATTTGAAGGGTTTCTCTCCAGTATGAACTCGAGAATGGCGTCTCAAATGGGTTAAAGTGCTGAACGACTTCTCACACATTGAGCAATTATAAGGTTTCTCACCCGTATGAACTCTTTCATGACTCAATAAATTCGCTTTTCGACTAAAAGTTTTTGAACAATTTGAGCACTTGTGAGAATTCTTCAGTACTGGAGTCAAAAAACTTGGTGGATTCAGTAGTGATTTCCGGGTACTTTCGACGCTCCGTGTGTCAGTACGTTTAGAAATGTTCCGATATCCAGCTTCTGTTTGTGATCTTGAATTTTGTTTGTTCTTTGTCGTCTGCTGTTTTGATACTGTAAAAGTTTTAACTCTCCTCTCATTAAGCCTGTGTAGCACGACGCTCAACCGGATGTCAGGTGCAAGTTTCCAATCTTCTAGGTGTTTGGATTTAACAGACATTTTTGACAATCTGAAAAAGAGTAACTTTATAGTTTCATACCAACAACTACGTTATTTGTACGCCAATCAGACAAATCTCGAAGATGGAAAGATTACAATTGCTACAATAGACTCGGAAGTTGCTTTCTGTTAGAATCGGCTTATACTTTGAAATGAAGTAGTATGAACTAATCAATTTAACTAAGTTTATGAAGGAACCGTCGCTATAATTCCCACTGATTTGAAATACATAGGGGGTAATTGGGAGTTTACATTGTCAAAAAATTGATTATCGGACACCCAAAATTTTTGGAGAACAAAATCTTTAGAACTCGCGACTCAAAATTAGCGTCTTCTTTAAGATTGTCAAAAATGTACTCAAAATTCATCTCCTGCTGAAACCAGATGACCGGAATCCAAATCTCTAGTATTATTCGAGAGTACATCTCGAATCGCTTAGGAAAGGGGCATAAATTCTACATGAACTTTGGATTGTTGAGTCATTGTTTGAACGAATTCCTGGTTAGTCCTCCAATGAGAAATACAGCGAATAAGTTGGGAATGGATACGACTTAAAAACATTTAACTCCAAATTTACTTGTGAACGAATTACATAAATATTATGAATTAATATTCGAGTACTTGAATTAAGGGTTTACCTGTTTCTTTACGACCTTGTCCAAGTTTCTGCAAAAACACTACGATGGCGGATGTGTGTTCCCTCCCTCACTTATTATTCCACTGAATAAATTCTCCTTCATCCACTGACTGCTGCTTCGGAAAATAATTTTCAAAAACAAATATGAAATACGATTTCCTTAGATAATTATTCCATAGGAGTCCTCACAGAATTATATTTGTAATATTTCCTTTGCCATCCAAAACTCTTGTGTGTTGTGTCCACGTCTACGTCTTGTGTTGAAAAAGAAAAAAGTACAAAGACTCAGACTCAGACTCAGAAGTAATAAAGTCAAGCCGTAAATAAATACAAATGTCATACCCCAACCTAACCTTTGAGTCAGGTAGTTTTCAGAGGCTCGAGTAAAATGCATTTCTCATAGTAAAACTATAATAGCTAAAGATTGGATTGGATCTGCACATAGCTGTGGTATAAATCAATCTAATCTAGTCATATATAGTTTCGTAACCAAGCCCAACTTTATTTTATCCGTTCCATTGTCCATGTCCATACTATTCCACGGCTTGCCATAACATACATTATACTGGCTCTACTGTACACATGTAATTCAGAATTAGGTTATTTCATTTACTCAATAGGAACACATGCATATTATGTGCTGTGCCTGTACGAAGCATAGACATAGCATTATTGCATAGCATCAACATTGTGGTTGTGGTATATGTGAATAAATTTTTCTACCTGGACTATTTCCATACAAAACGCAACGGGAGATATGAATTCATATGCATCAGACATTGCATTGGAAAGGGAAATAATTCGAGGCTTAATAGTTCAAGGGAATATACGGGAACGTAGAAAATGAAGTCACCTCTAATTCTGCACAATCATCCGCGCTATACATAATTTTACTCATACATACGACATTTGACATTGGGGATACGAAACGAAGGTTCATTTCGTTTCTCCATAAGTCATTCCAGTATTTTTCTCAGGGCACTTAACGTACGTACATATACGAAGAAGTTGGTTGTGAGAGCATAAAAGTAAATTATTTCCCTCAAACTTTGACATTTTCTCGTCCTCTCATTCACGATCTCATTTTGAATTTTGGAATTCTAGTTCTAATTGTATTGCCAAAGATTAAGATAAGATAAAAACCAAATTTAAGAGGTTCATATTCAGGGGGAAAAGAATGTGAATATTATTTATTTATCGGTGAGTCAATAAGTGTCCTTTTAATTTCTTATCTTATCAACCTGCCTGAGATGAACATAAAAACGTAAAAACACTGTATTATACAAGAGGTTGTACAGGGTGGGCCACAACTCATAACGCTTACCCGTTCCCACGATTTCTGAGACATACATTTTGAATCGAATTTTTACGATGGTTCTATTGTTTAATGTGTAGTTAGTTTCTTGTCTGTATTTGATATAGTTAGTATATTTAATGACGCATGTTTTAAATGGTTAAATTGAGTCCACCCACGCAAGAAGGGCTTCTGTTGATGTATGTCATGTTTTATTTAATTTAAATGTTAAACCTTATAACCACCTATTAATTTGAGCTCTGGAATGCGATGCCGCATGGTGTGTGGAAAAATATTTATGACATGAATCACCCCATGTATTTTACAATTTCATTTCTTCTTTTTATTTTCAGAAGTTGACTGATTTTTGTGTCACCTCTAAAGCTCAATTTCAATGCGAAGGACATAATTTAATTAACGACAGGAAGTGAGGGAGCTTACAGTACACGAGTAAATCTTAATATGTGTACATGACTCGACGACATAAATTGTCCCTGCAACACTGAAACCATAAAATTGAATGAAAAGAAGTCACATTTCTTCCGAAGATTGAAGACGTCAGTGCCAAGTCAAGTACCTACAGCAAGCGGGATCAGCGTCGCAATAACATAAAACCAGTGCAACTCGTGTGTTAAAATAAACACACAATTGTATTTGTCCAAAATCGTGTGCTGAGTTTTAGACAAGACAAGTAGACGTCAAATAACAGCACCGTTTCCACTGAACTGTGCACTTCTTGGAACATTGGAATTTTAAACTCCGCATTCACAATTCAAAGGTAAATAAATGATTAGCATAAGTTTATATTTGAATGTGTGATAATTAAGATAAAGTAATAAAAATTATTTATTTGGTGGGTTTAAATTATTCCATTATAACAATTTAATTTCTTTTTGAATGAATTGAGACCGTTAAATTCTTTTAATAGAAATGCAATTTCCGATTAAAGAAATTATTATTTCCCTATGCTATGCTAATGGTTAACATTCCTAATGTTTAAACTGGTCATCTTTTATGTTTACTATGTAGGTTCTCTGACCTTGACGTTGCTACATATGAAGAAATCCACAGACCATGTCGAAGTCCAAAATGTCTGACCTTCCGCCCGAGGTATGAAATCAATTGAATTATTGAATATTGCATTCCATTGCTATTCCATAAGAACTCAAATTAGAACCTAAAATATCTTTCCTTGTATGTATTAAAAATACACAGTTACTGGGTATCATATTTGATGGCACAGACTTGACGACCAAAAAACAACTCCGACTTGTATGCAAATCATGGAAAGAAATCATTGACCATCAAAATGTGAACTTTTTTATTCGGAACATGCGGACTATGGCCCAACTCAATACATTCTTGGATTCTTCAGTAAAAGAATTTTCTTTGGTTAAAATGGAATTCAATTGGGGCGTGGAATTCCCAATGTACGTTCTGAAGGGTAGACGGAATTTCAACTCTCAAACCGTCAAGGAATTGGTGTTTGCAAAACCATCGGAGAAAGTGAACTCACCGTATGTCAACACATCGGAATTCTTCATTAATTTTATGGAATCTGGTTGCAATCAAGTTGACCATTTAAACATCCATTCTGAAATCATGGCTAATTTCATTGTTTCCGATTTGGAAAGGGCAATAACACCCAGTGTTCAGTGGAACACAGTCCAGAAACTTTCATTGGCCGTAAGAAGATTTTTTAATTTCACCTTATTATTCAATTTAATTAATTAATATTTCATTTGTATTATTTATTTTATAGGTATCACCACTGGAAGATAGGAAACATTCTCCAGAAATTTGTTTTGCTCCGCTCAAGGCATTCTTGAAGTTGGTCAATGCTCCAAACTTAAATAATGTCAGATTTGAAGTCAGGTCTTTCTTCTGTTCCGGCCAAGACATCCACGGTTTTATCGCCCTCATCGTTGAGACAAGCAAATTTCTTCTGCGATATAAAGAAACATTGAGGCATGTGTTCTTCAAATTCGATCATTTCCATCACAGATGGGATTTGGACTTACAAAAACATTTAGGCTGTATGGAAGAAGAAGGTCCACTTCAGTTGGAGTCATTCGTTCTGGAAGTCAGTAATGCTCGATCGGATGCTTTGGGCTATATTGGTAAGATTTATAATTTCATAATTTTTGAAATATTATTCCAGCTCTAGGATTATTTATTTGATACTCTCCATGATTAACCGAATTCCTTCCCAAGTTACTGGATTAATTCTCTTAATTTTTTCTGATTACATTCGGGAGGCTTTTACTTTTATAAACAAATAAGAGTAAAATAAGAAAACTTTTGTAATATAATACGGCAAATCAAAATTAAAATGTATATGTTCCTAAATTTATTTACAGATTTTTAATCCTGTCATTAAAATTTACATTTCTTTTTATTAATTCAATTTTAGCCACAGTCTGCACAGAAGGACCGACTAAACTAAGAACATTTGGATACAGTAGTTGCAACAATCAAAACCACGGCACTAGGAAAGATCTCATCATTGCAAATGAGCGTTTAGAAAAAATTCTCTCTCAAAATGGATCCACAATTGAAGATCTGGCCCTTGACATTCGCAAAGTTGACTTCAACCTATTCCGGCATTGTCCAAATCTCAAGACCCTCAAATTCGGTGACGTCCAGAAAATGAATTTCCAAGAATGGTCTTCAAAACTTCCAAATATAACAAGATTGAATATCCAGAACAAGTGCTTTTTGAAACCAGAGTTTTTGTATTGGGTGTTGGAACACTGTCCAAACTTAACATTCCTGGAAATACAAACACCTTGGAATGATTACGATCACTGTATGCCGTTGATGTTCGTTGGTATTCAATCAATTCTTCTCACATTTGACAAACTGAAGGAGATATTGTTATTTGAGGAGCCTCACAACTTTACAAGTGTGGAGATGCAATCACACCCTGAATTTGAATGTGTAAGAAAAATACACCCATCGACTTCCGAAACTTATTTGTCGATTCTAGTTAAAAAACATAATATGTGAGTTTCAATTAATATTTTTTGCACTACACACGTGGGTGTGGGGATTTTAATTGCAATTATAACGAAATAGTACTTCTCAAAATGCAAGGACACTAACATTTTTTTATTACCTTTACTCCTCAAGTTGAGTGTTTTAATTTCTACATTAATTTCTAATTTTGCTCTCGTCCATTTGAGTTGGACATGATAATTGAACTTGAATGGCCATTTCTACTAGAATAATAATATTCTGCACAATTAAAGCCATTCCTACTTTTGTAATATTGATATACTTGTAGTCGTAATTTTTTAGTGCGTTAACTTGAATAAAAATGGATCGATCAATCAATCAGTCAATTGAAAATATTTATTAATTCGTCAATGATGAATACTCATGTCATAAAAATTAGTACCACGAAAATGATGCGTAATTTTTTTTACTCGGCATTATTTCACAAGAAATAAATTATTCACATCAAATACAGGTGCATTGTGTTTGTGTACTATTTTTTACATGGAGAAGTGGTTCTATAAATCTATCTACTGGTCAGAACGTATTTTGCGTATTCTGCGCATAATATCTCTCTAATTAATAATTTACAAAACCGTCGGCGTCACATTTTCGCCGCGGCGGCTTGACTCCAATGTGTGCCATAGCCATTTTGTTACAATACCTTTACATTAGTTAACTCATCATTAATATAATCCATTATTTCAAAGTGTCTAACTTTATCTAATATTAAAATTAGATAATATTTTTTAAATCAAATTAAACTTTTTTTTTTACCACGATTTGCTATTTATCATCCCTTCCACTTTGCATTCCCTTCTTGAAATCCCTTCCACTTTGCATTCCCTTCTTGAAATCCCTTTGGGAGTGTGGCATTGCACTTGTTGTCATGAGTTCGTAAATGTGACTTCAAGTAATCAAGCCGCGAGAAAGATTCTGTGCAAATTTTACAAACGTATGGTTTCTCTCCTGTATGCAATCTCTGATGAGTCATTAAACTACCCGGACCTTTAAACGATCTCGAACAGTATGTGCAAATGTACGGAGTCTCTCCAGTATGAGTTCTTATGTGTCCCTTTAAACTATTTGCATGTGAAAATGTAAGTGAACATGTTTCTGTCCTCTGTGAATGCGTATATGTGATGTTAAATGGTATGATTTTGAAAATCCCACATGTTTCACATTGGAATGGCTTCTCACCTGTGCGAGTCAGTTCATGTGATTTAAGATTTCCTGATTGAGTAAATCCTTTGATGCAGAATTTGCAGTGGAATGGTTTGCCTCCTGTAGTAATTCTTGTGTGGACCCCTAATGCAGTAGCAGTAGCACTAGTAAACGATTTGGGGCAATGTGGGCATACGTATGGTCTCTCCCCTGTGTGAGTTCGTGAGTTTTCCAATTTTCAGCATGCGAAAATGATTTTGAACACATGCTGCATTGGTATGGTTTCTCACCCGTACGAATTCTCAAATGTGAAAACATATGGTGAGATTGACGGAATTGTGTTGAGCAATAAGTTCACTTGTAACATTTTTCTAAAGTATGAATTTGTTTGTGTTTTTGTAAAAAACTTAATTGTTTAAATGCTTTGGAACAACAGTGTACTCATAAAGTTTTTCGTGTGAGGCACATTAAGTTGGATGAACGATTAAATGTTTTATCACACATCGCACACTTGAATCGTTTTTCATTGGTATGTACTAACTCGTGACCTTTTAAATGTCTGACTCATTGATTGATTTTTTTATTAACGTATCGTGTCATAATTTCTGCAGTCACATAAGGAAATGTAATGGAAGTGTGCACAGGACAAAACAACAAGAAAAACTTCTGAATTTTAGAGCAATATTATAAACTTTAGTATAACCTGACTTAATGCCATAAACTCACGGAGAAACCTTCAAGGTCGGAGGTTTCTTTGTTCATTAAGGTCATTATGCCCTTAGGCAGGCCGTCATATGAATTCTGGTGATTTTTTTGGTTTATAACTTTGAAAATTTTCCTTCATTCTAACTGCCGTAAATGACCGATTAACCGCCCGGGCGTTTAGTTAATTTTTGAATTTTCTGACGCGGCGTTTATTCGAACCCGAGCGGTTATTGGGACCCGGCTTTTAAATTACAGAAATTACATTTTTACCCGGCGTTTATTTGAACCCCGGAGTTTAATGGAAACCCAGCGCTTAATCAGTCATTTACGGTACTCAAATAATAATATTTGGAAATTTATTGTATGTCGATGATTTTGAACCTAAACTGATGATACTAATTTCCCTAGATGCTATAAATAAACAAATAAACTAGAGTTAATCATGTTAATTATTGCCTCTTCCGTTATATAAGCACCAATAGGATCATAAAATCAGTGGCATTTTAAAAATTGCCTACAAATATTGTGACACCACACGAGACAAATTAAAAGAATTACGGGCACAGACATTTCAATTAAAACACCATATTTTTATTATAAACAAACAATGACACATTTTGCATAATGAATAAATGAATATTTAATATCTTACTTCCCTGATGCCACATAAACATATATATACAATTTTTATACCCGTGAACACTTCAAAGAAATTATTTTGAATTAATTAATTATATTTGAATGCGAGCTTCATTACGTTAAACCAATTTGGACGCACGAAATTGTTTAACCCAACCGACCAAATCTCATTAATTAACATTTTCTAGATCTCTATGAAATGACTTTTTACATGAGCAGATAACAGGAGATTCTCCTAACAATCCCCTCTAGTATGAGTTCTCATGTGACTTTTCAAACTCGACAAATGTGAAAACGTGCTTGTGCATTTATCACAGTGGTATGGTTTCTCTCCTGTATGAATGCGCATGTGTGAGCTCAATTGACCTGATTCAGAAAATCTTTTTTCACATATTTCACAATGGAATGACTTCTCACCTGTGTGACAATGATCGTACACAATTTTTTTTAGGTGAACCGAGCTAATCTAATCATATAACATTTTCACATTTCATGTTCTTAATTTTTCTAGATCTCTCTCGAATGACTTTTCACATGATTCATGGAGCCGGACAAATGAAAAGAATGTTTACGCACATGGCAATACGCAATGCTATGGTTTGTCAATAGTATGAGTTCTCATGTGTCTTTTTAAATTAGATAATTGCGAAAAAGTGCTTGTGCATTTTTCACAGTGATATGGTTTCTCTCCTGTATGAATGCGCATATGTATTGTCAAATAAGCGGAGATTGTAAATTCTTTCTCACACATTTCACAGCGAAATGGCTTTTCACCAGTGTGAGTTCGAACATGCGATTTTAGATTATCTGATTCAGAAAATGTCTTTGTGCAGAATTTGCAGTGGAATGGTTTTTCTCCGGTATGCATCCTCGTGTGGATCACTAATGCGTCAGACCTAGCAAATGATTTTGAGCACCGCGTGCATCCGTATGGTTTCTCTCCGGTATGAGTGCGCAAGTGGGATTCCAAACTTGGTTTTTGAGAAAATGACTTTGCACACATTTTGCAATGGTGGGGTTTCTCACCCGTATGAGTTCTCAAATGTACAAGCAAATGTGGATATTGATAAAACATTTTTGGGCAATAAGTACACTTGTAATGTTTTTCTCTGATATGACATAGCATGTGTGTCCGTAATCCTGATTGCCCTGAACATGTTTTGGAACAAATGAGACACTCATAAGGTTTTTCACCCGTGTGTATTCTAATGTGACACTTTAAGGTGGATGAGTGTGTAAATGTTTTGTCACAAATGGTACATTTATATCGTTTTTCATTCGTGTGCACTAACATGTGTTTTTCTAAACCTCCCCGAAATGCAAATGATTTTGAGCAATGCTCACATTTGAATGGTTTTTCTCCTATATGAATTTTTAAATGTGTTTGGTAACTTGATTGACTGGAGAAGGACTTAAAACACTCCTCACACTCGTAAGGTTTATCTCCAGTGTGACTTTTTATGTGTCTCGACAAACTTGATGTTGAACCAAGTACTTTTGAGCAAATGCCACACTTTAGTGGATCCATTCTATGATCTTTTGTATTTTCCCTCAAACCACTATTATTTGGAAATTCAGTTCTACAAAATTCACAAGTAAATGGTTTTTCCGCATTGTGAGTTTTGACACGGCCGTTTGAATCACAAGGATTCGGAAATGATTTCTTACAAATGCTGCAATTGTAACATTTCTCTCTGCTGCATACTGTTGAGTCCATAAATAAACCGCTTAAGTTTAGCTGTTGTAGTACGACACTCAATTTAGTATTTGGTGAAAGCTTCCAATCCTGTTCCTGATGACTCTCGGACATTCTATAATGAAAAGCAAAATAGATGAGATAATTTTATGAAATTCGTTTTGAATGTCAACTGAGCTTACGTGAATCAGAATTTTATGATTATCAGAATTCCAAAATTGATAGACACGTCGCGACACAGTTTGTCGAAATAGAAGAGTTTCTGTCGTCACCAATTGTGTTCAACGGAGTTCTTATCTAAAATTGGGAAAAATTATAAAAAGTGCTCAAAACAATTTTGAATTAATCCCACACAAGTTGTGTAAAATCCATTTGAAGAGGAGGGGAATCGTACTCAATACCACCGAAGGGGGTAAAGATAACATAAGCCAATTGCAAATTCAATATCCATCGATTCACAATATATTTCAAATACACTGACAGTAGCATTGTGAAATTAGTAAATAAGAACTTAATACAGGATGGGCTAGAAAATTCTGTCACCATTTGAGTGACCCTGTTTCTGTACCGCCGTGTGTGAATTATTCACATGCTAGATGTGCCTATTTCAAAAGACATATCAGAGTTCAAAATTTCTAGAGTCTTAGAATTGCGGTTACGTTACGTTTTCCAAACCCCGTGCTGCCACACGGGAGGACAAAAATCTTAATGTTGGTACACGATGTTTTCTTGACCTCGGAGTTGGGTTGACACGTACCTGGTTTGACATAAGTAATGTTTTGATCCTCTCATGACTCTCGGTGGGTCAACTGTTTTAATCGGGGAAAAAAATTCAATTTACCTGTAACACCATATTCCAAATCTTCAATTTTAAGTTTAATTGTTAATTGCTCAGATTACAGGGGATTTTTAAGTAAATCGGACAAGGCGCTTTAATTTTGTAGACGACGCTATGTATACAACGAGTGTAGTTGTTGAAATGAGTAGCACTCAAATAAGCATAATTGATATTAACTTCTGTAACTTTTATTGAATTAAAATTTTACCTCTGTTATAGCCTTCCCTTGAATAAGCGTGTACAACCGATAGTTCTAACCGATTTTCAGCTTCCAATCGTTAGGATTTTCTTTGATTGATGAATCTCTTCAAACTCCAGCCTTTGCATCGATAATTCGTCCGCCACTATTATTCCTGCAAGGTATTAAAAAATAATTTACAAAAAGAATAAATACTTTAACCACCTGAATCTGCACAAAGTGGGATTATTGTTGATTAGTGTCCCATTCCCTTTCCTGAACATTATCAAGTCCGAAAATATTAAGATTATCGAGATGTCTTCTTCACAAAAGTCAGAAATCAATTTTTCATGCATGTTATTGGGCAATTTTTTACAAAACTAGTTTAAGGTTGAATTACCAAAGACCGGCCCTGGTTACTTGTGTATGGTGTGAGTGATTGTCATAAATAACTCGTCAGCGGTTACACACACCATGAGGTTTTTGAATTGGGAATGCAGCGATTGAGTTTGAAATGGACACACTCAAACTCAAATAACGTTTAATGCACTTATGAATGATTGAATGAATCTGATAATTCACAAATCATAAAGAAAATTGGAATACAACGTTTTCACTTAAGTCCGCTTATCATTCAATTTAAATATTATTAGGGATTGTAACTGTAACCATTCAATTAAGTTCTTACCCGTATCTCCTTCCTGTCCAAGTTTTTGCTCAAAATTCCACAGACTTAATTCTCTTTCCTCCACTCTGGCTTCTGGTATAAATTTTGTGAAAATAGAAGAACGTTTTTCTTGGACAGTGTTTCCACACGAGTCATCACGAATTCAAATGTATTTATAATATTTTTCTACAATCCAATGCTCTTACTATTACACTTTTACGTGTTTTGTGCCGAAGCGACCCAAATCCTTGAATGAATACGAACTAAGGAGTTTTTGACAAAATTTTGGTTTGGGGGAAATGAAGTCGTAAATAAATATAAAAGACAAAACCACTACAACCCAACCTTTGGAATCTGGTAGTTTTAGAGGAACAAGTGAAATGCTTTTCTCATTGTAAAACTATACCTAATTACATGTATACGAAAGAAGCCCAACACTCCGCCCGAAAAAGTATTGTGGTATATAGATTTGAGGGTCCAGAGTTAAATTAGGTTTTTCTTTCCACTGCTTTTTTCTTGAAGCTCTAGTTATGTACATATGCATATGTGTAGGGAATGACTGTAGCATTATTAACATGTGGGATTCTGGGTGTGACTCTGTGTGATTCTGATGGGCTTATAGTAATACTGTAAGCCCATAAGTGTAAGTGATACTGTACGGGATATACGTAGTTAACTACGAGGTGACACTTGATTGTCATATCCAAAAATATAAGGAATGGAAATGACTAAACCGCCACTCATCATTAAATGAGCTTTACGTAAATTACTCGTTGGGGGATTTTGAACACCGTGACCGTACTCTCTTATGACGCCTTGGAGATTTGAACTGTGATATTGTGAAAACCACACATTCCTCGTACAGTTTTGTAATTTACAAAAGTTCACGAAATCAAAAATAGTAAAAATGGCATTCCAATTTCGTGACACCCATTGGAAATCAAATTGGTTATTTTTCTGAATTGAATGGTTGTATGGAGCATTATGACTTCAATAAAAAAATTCTCTGACTGACACAACATAAGACAAGTATTATATTCACAAAGACGTCAATAAGAAATTTACATTTTTATTATAAACAAGCAAAGATAAATTGTACATAATATTATGTTATGTATGAATGAAATCACGTCACCAAAATTATGACAAACCAAAACTTCTTATATTTTACAAAGTTGTTTCATATCTGCTGTTTCCGTGTGTCTTCCCACATATACAAGTATCAGATCAAATCAAATGAAAACAATACAGACATTCTTATACACCAATTCTCTGAATTATACTGGGAGAAATATTTTGAATTAATAAATTAAACTTGAGTTGGAGCTTCACTACAATTCAATGATATGAAATCGGACACAGAAACAATAATTAACTCTATTAGCCAAAAAATAACCAATCCAATTAATTAAATAATTAAGAGCATTTCTGTTCATGATCAATTTATTATGCCTCGTCGGACGTAGCCCTCTCCTTTGCATTCCCTTCATATAATGCCTGCGGGAGTTTGGTATCGCATTTATTGTTATGAGTTCGTAAATTTCATTTTAAGTTTTGTTGGTCCAAGAATGATTATGTACAAATTTGATATGAAAACGGTTTCTCTCATGTGTGCACTCTTAGATGGTTCGCTAAATGACTCGACTGTTTAAACTGTTTTGAGCAGTACATACACTTATAAGGAGTCTCTCCGGTGTGAATTCTTGTGTGTCTCTTTAAACTATTTGCATGGGTAAATGTAGAAGGGCATGTTTTACAACTGTACGGTTTCTCTCCTATATGAACGCGGATATGTGATGTCAAATAAACTGATTTAGAAAATTCTTTTTCACATATTTCACAACGGAAAGACTTCTCACCTGTGTGAATAAGTTCGTGCGTTTTAAGAATTGCGGATTGACTAAATGTCTGTGAGCAGATTTTACATTGGAATGGCTTCTCTCCTGTATGAATCCGTATGTGACGTGTTAACTGTGACGATTCGGTAAAAGATTTTTTACAAATTTGGCAATGGTATGGCTTCTCTCCTGTATGAATTCTTCTATGTTTAACCAAATCGTGTGAAGACGAAAATGTTTTTGTGCAACTTGAGCATGTGTATGACTTTTCACCGGTATGTCGAAGTAAATGTCTTTTTAAATGTGATGACCCTGAAAATGATTTCGCACAGAAGATGCAATTATACGGCTTCTCTCCTGTATGAATTCTTACGTGTTGCACTAAATTACTGGAAAGGCTGAACGACTTCGAGCAATGTGAGCATTTGAACGGTTTCTCTCCAGTATGAACACGTGAATGCCTCGTCATATCGGCCGACCTACGGAAAGATTTTTCACAGATTGAACAATTGTACGGTTTCTCACCCGTATGTATCCTTGTGTGTATCACTAAACTACTGGAAACACTGAACGACTTTGAGCAATATGAACATCTGTAGGGTTTCTCTCCTGTATGGACTCTTAAATGTGACTATAGGTTGAAGTTTTGTTTAAATGATTTTGAGCACATCGAGCACTTGTAGGGTTTTTCTCCTGTATGTGTACGCACATGCACTGCGAATCCAGATGAATTACTGAATGATTTAGTACATAGTTTGCAATGGAACGATTTCTCCCCAGTATGAACTAGAGAATGGGTTTTCAAATTAGACGAAGTACGAAATGACTTCCCACAGATTGAACAATCGTAAGGTTTCTCACCCGTATGAACTCTTTCATGATTCATTAAACCCACTTTCTGACTGAAAGTTTTTGAACAATTTAAACAGTTGTATGATTTCTTCAGTACTGAATCCAGAAGATCTGGTGGATCTATA
This sequence comes from Protaphorura armata, assembly GCA_034700305.1. Taxonomy (NCBI): domain Eukaryota; kingdom Metazoa; phylum Arthropoda; class Collembola; order Poduromorpha; family Onychiuridae; genus Protaphorura; species Protaphorura armata. Next base: position 16,840 of record JAQIXO010000474.1, read on the forward strand.
CTCTGTGTGCCGGTTCGTTTAGAGATGTTCCAATTGTCTGTTTTTGTTTGTGGCGCTGAATAATGCTTGTCGTTTGTCATCCGCTGGTTTGAAACTATTGAAGTTGGATCTCTCTTTTCGTCCAATCTGTGTAGTTCGACTCTCAACAGAATGTCAGGTGCAAGTTTCCTATCGTCTGGGTGTTTGGATTTCACAGACATTTTTTACAATCTAAAAATAAAAAAGTAACTTTTTAATTTCATGCAAATGCCTCTGTAATTTGTACGCAAATCGGACACAAGGAAAGGGATGTGAAGAATGCTGCACAATAGGCACGGAAGGTGCTTTCTGTTAGAATTGGAGTATATTTTGAAATATGGTAACTTTTGGTGTATCAATTACGTTTAAGGAGAGAAAAACCTAACCAATTTACACTTGTTAATACATGGTGCAATAATGGGGAGACTTAAACATTGAACTTCGGTTAATTATTTTTTTAGAACAAATTCTTTATCACGGCTCGCGGCTCGTAATTCGAGATTTCTTTGATGTAAGTCACAAATGAACTCACAAGGGAATACCGCGAACTGTCTACGAGGACCTTGACACGCCATATTTTTTGTGTGCCCTGGCATGCCCTGAGTGGGGTTTGGACAATATTGTCGTGCAGAAGTGAAAACTCCTCAAGATACTAATTTTTGAAGTTTTACCCCATATACATAACCCTTACGGGCCAGGGAGGCAGCCAGGAGATCCATCTACCAGAACAGCTACCATGGTTCCTGCTGCCTTCCTGGTCCGTAAGGGTTATGTATATGGGGTAAAATTTCAGAAATTAGTATGTTGAGGTGTTTTCACTTCAACACGAAAATATTGTCCAAACCCCACTCAGGGCATGCCAGGGCACCCGAAGAAAAATATGGCGTGTCAAGGTCCTCGTAGACAGCTCGCGGCATTCCCTTGTCAGAAACTGTAACCCGTTTCAATCGTATGACCGGAATTCACGAAAATATTGAGTACGAATCCCATCGAATCGCCTGGGCAAGGCGCAGAAATTTTATTGAGATTTTTGGAATGTTGCGTCATTCTTTGGCACAAATAATTGGACAGCCCTCCAATGAGAAATCTCGACGGATGTATTGGGAATGGATGAATTAAATAAATCTTACGATGATTTAGAAATCATAGACACGCATAGAACATATTCGAGTACTCGAAATAAACGTGTACCTGTTTCTGTGCGATGTTGTCCAAGTATTTGCAAAAATAAACCACAATGACGGATGTCTGTTCCCTTCCTCCCTTATTATTCAACAGATTCAATTCTCCTTCATTCACTGCTGTTTCTGATAATAATAATTTAAAAACGTAAATGAGAGAATCGAATTTTCTAGACAATGTTTATATAAGAGTTCTCACAGAATTATATTTGTAGTGTTTCTCTTTCCATCCGAAACACTTGTGTCTACGTTTACGTCTTGGGTCGAAATAAGTCAGGAGTATGACTCACAAGTAATAAAAATAAAAATGCATGGAGGAAACAATTTTGGTTCAGGGAAAATGAAGCCATAAATAACTAAAAAGGTTAAAACCCAACCTTTGAGTCAGGTAATTTTCAGAGGCTCGAGTAAAACTTTCCCATAGTAAAACTACCTAAATCTGTACGCGTGTCCTTTAAGAATATAAAATTTCGACAATACTCGAACAAACCGTGTCCTGTTTGAGGTATCCTCTCCATATAATGTTTAAATTACATTGACTCTCAACCTCGAAAGACTACACAGATACAGTATCGCGGGTTGTTTCATCTACACGCTTATAGTTTGCTTAAACTCAAATGAATGAACTGAGACTCCGAAATGAAACAAAGAATTTCACACAACATATTTTTACCCTCACATGTAAATCAATGCATATTTCCGCCCGAGCATTATCTTTCGCTAGTGTTCCTGGGATTAATAACATATGAAGATATTTGAATGTTTATTTCTAACCAGTCAAAATGTGTAATCCGTCCACCATACGCATTATAGCTTTGCCCGACGTTAAACACTATTAATTAACGATCAATTGTGGATAAGTTTTTGGAGACATAAAATTATTGTAACTCATATTTGGTTTCAGCAACATTGAAATGCACACTTTAAATTAAATTTTGAAAATTTAAATTATGATATTGTATTGTAAATGGTGAGGTCGACAAATAAAATGTGTGCAGCTATATACACAAAGCTTAGAGAACTCCAGATATGTTGTATTGGTATATGCAGATGGATATTTGTTTTGGATAGAAATACATACATACATAAACAAACACGTCAAAATTGATTTAAAATTCAAATTATCTTATTCACAAAATGGCTAAGTGCAGAATACAATAGTAGTTAACAAATATTTACACAATAATAAAAATTTTACATTTTTACATCATGAAGAAAGCGTTGTCAGGTTATTTTCTTATTTTGTACTAATAATAATAACGATAATACATTATAGTGCTATTATTGTCAATTGTCATTGCATGGTTAGAGTAGCATTACTTAAGTCATCATTAATACATAGAATCCATTATTTCATAGTTTTTAACTTTCCTCAATTCTATAATTAGGTAATATTTTAATATTTTCCAACTATTTTTTTTTAAAATACGAATCATATTTATTCTGTCAAGTTCAAAACCTTAAAAAGTACATAAATAATGTAATGTATGTGTTGTAGGCCATATCTACAATTAGGCATTATCTACAATGCCCGGGCATTATCTACAATGCCCACGACTCCTCGCCTTATAGACACAGCCTAGGCAACATGTATAATGCCCGGGCATTGTAGATAATGACCGGGCATTGTAGATA
>JAQIXO010000475.1:0-19653 GCA_034700305.1 Protaphorura armata
CATGCTCATTGTGTTATAGACTCAAAAATTGCACTTTTTGCACAAAAATTTGCAAAGTGCATAAGCGTAACGTTAAATGGGGCGTGCAGTGGTACCTCCTCTCTACTATGTGCAATGCGAAAAATAAAACTATGAGAAGCAAAACAAAATCATAAAAGTTTTGACGGTTTCATTTTTTATGTCCAAATGAAATCCTGGATGACAATAACATAACGTAACATAACATGACATTCGCATAACATAACATAATAGTAATTAATTAATTATAATATTTTATGTGTGTAATAATCTAGTGTGCATGTATAAGGATTTGTTCATTCCCTTCCATCATTCATTTCATGAACAATTTGATGACAGAAAAACAAAAAAAAATTAAAAATCACAGTAAGCGTCATGACACGAAAAAAAAATTCTTAGCGTATACAATTTTTTTTATACATTATATTTATATTTTATAATTTTTGTCGTTCTCTTATGGAAATTTTTGTTGATTCCATGCATTAATTAGTCATACGCATAACATAACGCATTATTATAGATATAGGCAATTGTACACGACTCCTCTTTGATTTACAATCAATTAATCAATTATCTTAATTAAATTTGGTACGTAAAATGGACATTATGAATTTATTTATTTTTAGTTAGTGTATTTTTTTGTCAAACAAAAAATTCCGTAATCTCAATACTTGGGTCATCTTGGATGGACCAAATGGATGACACTGAGGAACTCCTCGCCGAGTTTACGCTTCTCTTTCTAAAGTGAAAAATTATTTGTAGGCAATGCATTGCAATATGGAAAAAAAATTGTAACGTAACGGTAGTAAAAATTTAAATCAAATTCAAATTCTGATTTCACGTGATGATAATTTTTTTGTTACACAATAAATGTATGAACGTAAGCTTGGCATGCAAAAGAAAAACCCAAGTATTACAAGGAGAGACAAAAATTGGAATATTTTAAGGTCACTTTTTGAAATTGGCAAAAAAAAATTGACGAGGACGATTCTGCAGTGAATAATAATTAAACAAAAAAAAACAGTAACACTAAATGGTAAACGGTACGATACGGTGATTTATAATTAAGTAAATAAAAAAAGATGGCCGACGTTGGCGGTCACGGTCACAGTCACGGCGGTCAGGATGGACGAATTTTACAGAAAAAATAATAATAATCAGGCTAAGCAGTTTCACTTCACAGGTTAAAGTTGACGAGACGAGGGGGGACCGGGGGGACACATTTTGATTGTGTGTATTTTGCGGGGGGAATGTGTATGTGCGGTTGAAGGTCTCAGATTTTTCTCTCTCATTTATTGCGGGCAGGCAACGTGGCGGATTTTTGCTTATCCCTGAATCACAAGAAAAATACAAAAACCACCAAAATTGAAACCAATCATAAGAAACAATGACAAACAAAATTTCAAAAAAAAAAATCAATAAAAGTACATAAAAAACATTGCATTCCGTTAATGGTTAACTTAATTAATTAAAATTAACAATGACAAGCAGAAGCATAACATAATATACAGGACAAGCACCGAGGTCAATAATATAATGTACAAACTAAAACATACAAATAAACATATCAAGCTGAAGAAACCCGAATATCCGTGCACAGCAGCAGTGTGAAAAATTCATAGATAAGTATGCTTGAGCAAAATTAACCAAGTTAATTTTATATTCAGTTCATATCCAACTGTTGATCGCTGAAATGTCATTTCATTAACTATAATCCGTGCGTGCTGTCTTCATAATACGGGGCGGAATGAGACAGTTTCAACTTGCCCCGTGACGTTGTACTGGTAACTTCTATAATCTAGGGATACTTAAATTGTACATTTAAAGCAAGTACCCAAGTACGTAGAACCGTAAAGCCACATTTCCAGACAGTTGAGTGCACCAAGCCAAACTAATTATTTGTGACATATAAACTGACTCATGAATGTCATGAATCAAAATTCCTACAAATGACAAATACTGGGATTAAAATCTAACAAGGAAATGGATTTTCCTGGAGAAAATTCATGGATGCTACCACGTGTATTTCCTGGCTGATCCAGAGTTTTTTTTGTAGTACATGTAAAGCAGTTTCCTTACTAGCCATTTTAAAGAAGCTAGATTTCGAGTGTGTTTAATTTTCTTTTCCATTCTTTTGTGACGTGACGTTCGTGGTTGTTGTGATGTAATGTGTAGATTTCATTGAAACTCTTGAATCAGTCATCAATCGGTTAAAGTAGCATTTTTTAGTGTTTTAATTTTAATATCACATGCATCAGAAGGCAGAGCAGCTGATGAAAGTCAAGTCAAAATCTCAAATACATTACAATGTACGAAATATACCCCATAAAATATTGTACGTACTCTACGCATACACAGCACAGCACTCATACAGTCACACAGATACAGTCCATTCTTTACAAATTACACAATCCCCAATCTCACAGAAACATCTAAAACTATTGTATGGTAATGGTATGAATCACAATTCACAATTCCAATTCTTCCCTTCACATGTATGACTCCATATGCACACAAATAGTAATTTCCAAGTAACGTACAGGGTGGTTCGTAAACATTCAATGATTAGAAGAAACGTTGAATGATTAGCAAAGGGCGCTGCTAGAAAATCGTGCGTTCTTCCGAGCAGGACTACAATTTTAGGATCGGATAACATTAAAAACTACATTCGCCGTAACAAAAATTGTCCGAAAAAATCCGCTTCTATTTTTCATTTGGTTAAAGCTCAAAGAGTAATTTTTTTTGACAGGATCTAAATTTTAATCACTCTTCTTTATATTTGGCTTCAATTTTGTTAAAACCCGGTAAAATTTCGTCTATTAATCCCTAAAAAGATATTCAAATAAATATAATGGGCGAGAATTCGAATTAGAGGACACCATTTTTGTACATATCGCTTATTTTAATATGTAATTCAGCTTATGAAGGGGTTAAAGATTAAGAACCACCCGCCATTTGCATCACTCTACATATACGCACGACATAAATAATATTCCTTATTCCAATTCCCAACTAAAGTAAAATTTTGACATTCTAAGTCTGTACAGGTCCACAGTCCAATTTTTCGCACACGCGACCAGTTTTTTATATTGATTTTGTGTAAAAAAAAAAGAGAATTGTTCAACTAGACCAAATGTATTCGTACGCACACGTAGACAAATCAAATCGGAGCAACCGAACGAACGCAAACCAACGGATTACTCAACATGCACTTGATTCCTTCAATTTAAAATATTACTTAAACATTCGACTTTCATTTCAATTCTCAATTCTCAATTTTTTTACACGACGACGACCACTATTGAATTCTACATGAACGACAGACCCAGCCAAACCCAGACAGACAGAATAAATCTTTTCTTAAATTAAATAAATTCCCAACATTCAAGCCCACATTAAATACACAAAATGGTTTTTGTCTTTTAACATGTTTAGTATACCAGTTTTTCCCCATTTCTTGCCACAAAGTACATATAAATTGAATTTTAATAAGTACTATACGCATATTATAGATAAGCAACTAGCCAGGAGAAAATCACATTGAGCATTAGCATGTCACACTGATTCCCATCCCAAAAATTTTATCTAGAGCGGAGGTTTACAGCCAAAAGGGTTCCCTCGTCAATTCTAATCATTTTTTTAAAAATTCTTTTGCAAGAATTTGAAACTAATAACGCACAAGTTATTTTGAAAAAACGAATTTCAATTCGAAGCAAAATTTTTATATCATTTTCTAAAAAGGGCAGTCAGAGCCAGCCAGTCTAAAAAAGGCCGTAAAATCTTTCGAATTCAATGCCAATGCTTCCGTGGTAAAAAAAGCTGGCGACTCTGTGTGGCATGTCATGCTCGAATATGATTTTCCCCTTCTAAAACACTAAACTGACAAAAAACAGGTAAGGTATGTAAGTAAGTACATGTGACATGAGGCCACGCCATAAATATTATGCACTATTTTTGCGTTTGCGGAAGACTAGTCTGGATTTTTTGGAAGAACCTTGGACACTAACTTACGTAGTTTAATGTTAATCTTATGTTAATAATACTTTTGTTGCATTCATTCATGTCATGTTCATGTCCTACTCCTAGTCCTACTTTTTAAAATACTAAAAAATTCTATAATAATAAAAAAAAATCATGATGAAGGCACATAGAAGACAGACCTGGACTGTGAGACAGCTTTAAATCCACCCTTTTGAATCTTTTTGCTAAGTCTTGTAACCCAAAGTTTTTGTTCATCCTCTGTAGGAGCCAGGAGAAGAAGTTCTTTGGCCGTGTTTGGATCATACTGCACCTTACAAGGTCCTAATAATTCTTCACCGTAATGCTCTTTATGGATTTTTACACGACATCCTGAAATGTAAAAAAACACTCATTTCAATTTTTGTAAAAATTTCAATAAAATTGCCGCTACGGATTAAAATTGTCTTCTTGACTTACTTCTACACTCAAGTGCAGGAGGAGGTCGAAACATATGCCAGAGAGGTTTTGGACAAACTTCACAAGTGGTTGGCATATGAAATGAAATGGCAACCAATTCATGACCTTTATGATTCAGCGTCCCTGGCTTTTGATTCTCTTCTGGTGGACTCTCATCCGGTTTTCTCGCTTCTCCTTCACCAGCGTATAAAAGCTATCAAATCAAAACAAGCCCGCAATTTAGTAAACAGAACACTTAAAATTAATTTTAAAAAACCTCGCTTCTTAATTATAAATTTTAAGAATAATCAGGAGTTGTTCTCGTCATGTACCATCAAGAGTAGCAAATAACAGGTCATCATTTAAATTACGCCTAAAAATTAAAAACAAACAAAAAATATTATTTAAAAATTACCTGGAATATTTTGGGAATCTCTTTGGCATCAGCTCGGATGACATCTCCTTGCGTGACAGACCGGACATGGAATACTTTGCTGTAAAAATTGAAAATATATCCCAAAAATTAAAACAAGTTTTAAAAATCCACCCACACACATATTTCCATACCAATATTACACAACTATTAAAACTAAAATCAGACACGAAATTGGTGGTTTCGATAAGTTCTCGTCATTCCATCTCAAGAGTAGCAAATAATGGTCATCATATTTAATTTAGAGTTAAGCTATAAATAAATTACCATAATTAGCAATTAGCACGCAAAAACTTACTTCAAATCAAGAACACGCATTGGATTTTGTTTTTCTTGCTCTGAATTATAAAATATAATTTTTCTTGAAGACACAACAACGTATTGCTTTCTCCAACCATGACGTCTTATATTTTGTTTGGACGGAACAGAGATCCAACCTTCCATACGGAGTTCATCCCCAACAAGCCCATCCCCTTCATTTGAGCTCACAGACGCTGTCTCACATAATTTCCTTGCCAGGGCTTCAATCTCAGAGTCCTTGGAGTCCAGCTCCATTTGAAGCATTAATTTAGTTTGATTCTCTTCACTCAATGAAGCTTGTAAATCCTGGATATCTTTTTGCCATTTTAGGGTCATTTGATTGAATTTTTCTTTCTCTTGTGTTAACTCCTGTTGTAACTTTCTATACTCTCGATCCTTCTTTCGACTGTCGCCACTATGTCCTTTGTCTTTTCTAGGATTCAAGTCTTTACGATTCATAATCTCAGCTAATTTATTAACAGCTTGAGCCTTAAGTACTTGTTCTGTTTGTAATTGCTTCTTCAATTTCTCAACATCATCACCACTCGACTTGTCAAAATCTACAAGAAAAATTATAAATTATAATAAAATTCACATAAAAATATATGTTTTAAATAAACTGACCTTCTTGTAAGGAAGTAAGTTTTTGATTGAGTTCTTCCCTCTCCTTTTTAAGTTGTTCATTGGATTTTTTGAACTCCACTTCTTTGTCACGAAGCTAAAAATAAAAAGAGAGAAAAATTTGAAAATCGAATTTGATAACTTTTTCTCGATTTTTTTTCTTCAAAATTTTAATTACCGAAGTGAGGGCCGTTTCCTTCCCAAGGATCTCAGTCTTGTGTCTCTCCATGACATCTTTGATTTCAAGTTCCCTCATGGTCTTTTCTTTTTCTAACTCAGCAATCGTCTCATGAGCAATACTCTTGGCCAAAGACTCAGCATCTGCTCTGGAAATGGACGTTGTCAATTGACGTGTCAATTCATTACGTTCTTCTTCTAATTCTTGATTTTGTCGACGTTTTTCTTCAAAATCTTCACGTAAGTCAATCAGTTGTGCTTTGTACAGAGTCTAAACATGAAAACAAAAATATATCGAAAATGTACAAAAAATGTTATACAAAAAATGTAAACAAAAATTTTATAAAAAAATTAAAAATTACCGAAAAATGCATTTCCGTGTCCAATTGCTCTTGTAACTCTTTCATTTGTAAGTCATCCACTGCTTTTGTGGCTTTAATCTTTTGTAAATCATCTTCAATTGATTTCCTCCCTTCTCTCAGTTCTGTGATTTCACGAAGTAACTGTTTTTCTTTTGTTCGTAAGAGTGAAATCTCAGAGACTTGAAGATTAAGGTCAGACTGAAGATGAGAACGTCTTTGGACTTCTTGTTCTAATTGGACCAGGAGACCCTTTGTCTTGTCAACTTCTTGTTTCAATTGACCTTCACATTTTTGAAGCTCAGCACGGACTTGACGATAGTCCACTGACAACATGGACATTTGTCTCTCAATCTCTTGCCCTTGATTCTCAGCATGGAGACGTAAAGATTTCTCTTCATTGAGCTTCGCTTGTAAAGCTACAATTAAAATTTACAAAAAAAACAACCATTAATTAATGCTATGCCACACACAATGCTAGACCAATTCCAATTAATTTGTACATTTTAAAAATCGCCTACGTCCAGCGAATGTATATTTCCATATATTTCATTTCCTGGAAACTGGAAAGCCACCCTTCGATTTACAAAGGAAGCTATTAGCCATGCTATGGATGAATGCTTAAAAAACGACCTTGCGATTTTCGAATATATAAAATAGAAAAAGTGAGACAGTCTGGCGCCATTCAATGCACATGCCACACAGTATATTATGAAACAAGGAAATGAGGACTTTAGACCTAAAGTTACGTTTGAATTGCTAATTTAAACATAAATTCATGAATTTCTTGGGAGAAAGATACGAAAGACGAATCAATCAATTAAAAATCCACCATCCATCCTGATTGACTCAATTCAATTCTCCAAGAATTTCTAGACAGGGTGATAGAACGTGTTATTTCGAAATGGAAATGAAATGATCACTCCACGCCTTTTCAGCATTGCATTGCATTGCACAAACAAAAAGAGTCCTAGTCGTCCTAGCCAGTACACTACGCACGTCATTTTCGACAAAATCTGGTAAAGTAATTTCAAGGATTTCCAGAGAATTATTTGCTTAAAAATTATTTTTCAAAAAAATAAGAAACATCCGTGAGCCGTGTCTTCTGGCCCGGCTTCCTTATCAAATGGCGTCACGCACTTAGGAATGGATTTATGCTTGTGACCCAATTTCCTTGCAATAGTTTTATAATATAACAATCACGCACCCAGACCACGGGTAATTTGCAAGTTAATACCAATGTACTTGTACCAAGCACGAATGTCAATGTCAATGCAATAAAGTTGGACTCTACTCCCTACTCCTCACCCGTTCCTTATTATGACATCCAAATGTACACCTTGCTGAAACCGCTACTAACACATGGCAAAAAATTTAAATACTCGTCTGACATAAAATCATACTTTCTAACTTTCTTACTAAATTAAAATATTTTTTATAAAAGATTAATTCAAAATATTAACTGAATCAGCTGTTGTGTTAAAAAAATCTACCTTATGTGGTATGAGGGATTAAATTAATTCAAAATCATTTTAATTGCTAGAATTTCCAAAATTCCAGCATCCTAAATCATAAGTATGAAAACTTGAAACAAAAATTTATTTTTGAAGTTATGTTTTAAAGTTTCTAGCTATCCAGGAATCGTAATCTAGCCATCTTTAAATTTTTGATCCGAGAATAATAGTATTATTTATAAGTGAAAGAGATTGTCATTTTTTCAGAAGGGTCCTACATAGAAGCAGAATTTCGAATTTCTAGAAGATTTGAGGCGTATATTATTGCGTCATTTGAGAAACTGAATTTAATTTTGTATTTGTTGTTCTAATTCTAACCTACTTATCCTTCTTTACCAAATTCAAAATTCGGTCAAAACAAAATTATCAAATAAAAAACTATTAAAAATGTGTGGAAATTTCTTAACTTCGTCTCAAATATCCGAAAAACATTGTCAATTTTTTCGTCTACCTAATAATTTTTAAGAAAATATTCCAATTTACACCAGACCAGGCTAATATGTCTATCTATTCCAACGTATTTCCTCATAATATTTATAATATTGTTTGTCCTATATATTGATCTGATATGCAAATTCCATGCTTGCTGCGTTTCCTACCTACCCGAACACACAAAAATTACATGAAGGACGAATTTATTTCTCTAGGCCAAGGTCGCAAGAATAAAAACTAAAGAAAAAAATATTCAACCCAGTCAGATTCTAGATTATTGGGAAACACTACGTTGCGGAAAAAAATGAGTCTGTCATTTTTTATATTTATACAAAAAGGTGGTGGACAAAAAAATTTGCAAAAAACATGTTGAGCTCAGCTGTACTGTTCATGGTCATGGTCCTTTCAAAAACAACGGAATTAATAATTTTTTCTATTGCGCAAAAAAGGCAGGCAGGCATTGGAATTTCTGCAGTGGTCTGATGTTTTCCCTCCCAAATAAAATCACAAGTACTCAGTAAGTAATGCATGTGATCCACAAAATTATAGAATCCGGGCATTTACATTATTCTAATAAATTCAATGGAATGGGAAAAATAACGAACTGCTAGCTTAAAATGTCAAGATAACAAAAACAACCTAGACGTGTACAACTACAACTGCGAAATAGAGCAAAGTCTACTAGTTCAATGTTATTTGTTCCAGGAAATGCACTCTTTGCATTCGTGGTAAAAGAATCCCAAAAACTATAATAAGAATTATTATCGTGATAACCAAATACAAAAATAAAAATTGAAATGCTGACCTTTGACTTGATCCTCCTTATCATCCAAAGGACTCCTCCTCTCCATTTCCTTATGAATGGCTTTAACTTCTTGTTCATATTTGGCACTTAGAGCTTTTAATTGGAGTTCTAATGACGTTGAGCTTTTTTCGGATTGAACTAATTTATCAAGGAGTCCTTTGTTGTCTTCGGCTAGTCGGATTTCTCTCTCACGAGCTTTACCCAATTCAGATTGTACAGAGTGTGATTTTGATTCAAGTTCTAATTGAATGTCAACGGTTTGGATTCTTAGGGCTTGTTCTTTTTGTAAGGCCGCACTTAATTTAGCAATCTCAAGTTCACTCGATGATTTTGTTTCTTGTAAACTTGCTAATTTTTCTGTCAAGGATTGCTCTTTGGTTGTCATTATAACAGTTAACTCATTCACTTGTTTCCGTAGCCTTGCACTTTGTTCAGACTCAATTTTGTGTTTTTCGCTCTGCTCAGTCAACTACAAAATAAAAATAAAGCAATATATAAAAATAGGTGTACAAAAATACATTAAATTAAATAATTAATAGACATACCTGTTTCTCTAAAGCGGATATTTTTTCATTGGTCAAATGATTACTACTCATCTCTCTTGTCCTTTTATTTTGTTCTTCTTCTAATTTTCTTTTCAGATCTTGTAAACTATTCTCTAAGTTTTTCTTTGACTCAAGCTCCACATCTGCCTTCCGTTGACACTCCTTGAGCTCATGACCTAAAAGAGCTACGGATCTCTCAAAATTTCTGGCTTCTTCTTTCATTCCAGCCTCTCTTTGTATTGCAGCGTCTAATTGACTAAGAAGAACGGATCTTGCTTCTTCCAATTCTTCTAATTTACCGGACACATGATTTTGATTATGATTGTTCATTTTAGGACCGTCTCCGGCGCCGTCCTATAATTTTTTGAGAAAAAGCGATTAAAAAAATAAGTAAATCTACACAAAAGTAATTAAAATTAAAATACTTACGAAAGCCCCGGGTCCATCAACAACTACACTACTCCGATGATGCAATGACTGAGACTTGGCCGGATTCATTTTCGCAGAAGAAAGTAATTGATAGTCTCTGGAGTAAGTAAATCCGACGAAAGGTAAATGATTCCCAGCAAATGTCTTTGGTGTTGCAAAATCCTCTTCAGGACTGTCATCTTTTTCAACGTCATCAAAATTACTCGTATCATCATCACCAGATAATTCTGGTACTACGGGTGGAACACCTAAAAAATAAGACAATTTTGTAAAATAACCGAACTCTGCAATTCAAATTCACTCTCTATTGGCTGAGCGAATCATTGAATTCCGAGAGTAGGAATTGAACCCTGGACCTCAAAAAAAACTGTCTACAATGACAAAACAAAATTTGCTTACATTGTCGGATGTTACTAAAATTCCATTGGTCATTGATAAAAAATGGATGACTCTTGATTTCTTCAACACCATTTCGCCCGAGTCTTGTTGATCTTTCAGTTAGGAAACCAAAGATGAGATTTTTCCCATGTGTACTTATTCCAAGATCATCAGGGATTTTGAGAGCATTTTTGTGATCCATGATTTTCCCGTAAGTTCCAACTAAACTGTCTGCATAGAAAGGTGTATCTCCAACCAACATTTCATATAGAAATACACCCACCGACCACCAATCACACTCTCGTCCATATTCTCCTTCTCCTCCTTGGGATTTTAATACTTCGGGTGAAATGTAGTCAGGGGTTCCTACGGCTGTGTCAGAGTGGACCAATCCATTCTATAAAAAATAAGCAGGCAAAATTTGAGATTTTTTTATTATTATTATCCGGATATGAATTCTTAACCCATAATGCAATGAATGGCACTCTTTGTCTGCATATAATTAAACACGTAAAGTTTGACTCTGACATGACATGAATAAACATTAAACATAACAGACCGTATAAAATTATCAAGTTTCTTACTAAAAATCACATGCTATAAATTTGTAAAGTGTTGTGTGAAAGTCTGAATTAATGAGCAGATCTTTTAAAATGTTGATTTTGATAGTAGTTAATTAATAAATTTTAATTCTAACCACATCCATTCGCATGCAAGTCCCAAAATCTGCAAGTTTGAGGTGTCCATTTTTGTCCAAGAGCATATTATCTGGTTTAACATCTCTATGAACAAAACCCATGGAGTGGATGGCATCAAGTGCAAGGACAACTTCTGCAGAGTAGAATTTGGCCCATTTTTCAGGAACATCATAGTTGGACATTAAATTAACTAAATCACCACCTTAAATTTTTGAAAATAATGAATTATTTACATGTAAATTTCACTTCACACCGTATTAATAGTAATTCAAAAAGAAGAATGCAATCCGACTAGTTATAAGAACTTACCAGGCATATAGTCCATGACCATGTAAAGGTATTTTGTATCTTGAAAGGCAAAATGTAGTTGTACAATCCATTCAGAATTTGCATGAGCCATTATATCTCGCTCCTCCCAAAAGAATGCAGAGTCTGACCTCTTGATCATCTCAAATTTACTAAGAAGTTTCATGGCGTATACTTTTTGTGTTGCCCTATGTCTAACCTGTTTTCAAAGAAAAATAAAATACAGAAATATTAGTTTTTGAAATTTTCATCGAAAAATTTAGTAAGGGTTGGAAGGTTTTAATTTTAATTGTGCGTAACCAAAATTTTTGCATCGGATCTTATCTTATTAGTAAACAATGATTCAGAATTCATCAGAACAAGACAACCCGATTAATTGGTTAACATGATTAATATCTGCAAACTTTTCAACCCTTCATTCATTGATTCATTACAATTTAAAATGAAGGGAACATTTTCTGCATATTGCGAGAAGATTGACATAATTAACAAGGTGTCCCAAATAATTTTGTCATTCAATAAAATCACGAAATCAAACAATTCGACCGGAAGGCTACGTTATATTGTCAGTAAAAATAGAATTCCGAAACAGAAGTACAAAAGAATTATAAACTTACTAATTGCACTTCACCGTAAGCTCCTCGACCAATGACTTTAATCAAGTTAAAATCATCAGGCTTCATACGTAATTTACCCACCCCCTTCGTGACATCGTCATCTGAGAACAATAAAACCGTAAATTAAGCCGATATAAATAAGATTTGTTACTTTTATGATTTTAGCTCCACTTGCAATTGCTTTACTGAAAAAAACTTACATCGATTAAGAAACGACTCAATATTTTTCATCCGCTTCAGGGGTGGGTGGTCGCAGTCAGATACCAAGGCTTGGACGGTGTCCTGAAATAAACAAAATTACAGTTTTAAAAAATTACTACTGGAATTCACTGCAAAACTTTCCGACGAAGAGGATATTAACTCATAAATTAATTAAATATCGATGTAATTGTATTAATTATTAATTTGTCTGTAGTGTAAAACATATGAGACATAACTTTAGATTCAAAATTTTGCAAAATTATGTAAATTAATTAATGACTCATTTATTTTTTACCAAAAGGCAATCAACATTGAGAACACTCCTTGGGTGTGTGACGGTTTCCTCCAATTGAAGGATCCGTGTTTTTCGGTCCTCATCCTCCACAGGCATTTTTCAGTTGTTCCTTTGACCTCTGACCTTCTAAGAAGTCGTGTCCAATGTGAAGAGGTGACCTGGACCTCCTCCTCGGCCTCA
This sequence comes from Protaphorura armata, assembly GCA_034700305.1. NCBI lineage: Eukaryota > Metazoa > Arthropoda > Collembola > Poduromorpha > Onychiuridae > Protaphorura > Protaphorura armata. The sequence continues at coordinate 12,725 of JAQIXO010000475.1, forward strand.
CCTTTTTAACCTTCGTCACCGCCGCCCCATCAAAGTCATGTCAAATTATTCACGTCAATGTTCACTTGAACTCTTCACAAACCGACAGCACAAAAATCTATAAAATTTTATCAAAATTTTATTTTTTGAAAAAGAGTGGGGTCGAGTCACAACAGTCCACAGTCACATAATTATTTTATTTTTGTGATTTTCATTTTGTGTGTTGTTCTTGTGTTTGTGGAGGGTGATTTTGAAAAATTCACCGAAAAGGGCAAAAGAGCCAGGAGAGGCAGAGAAGGAAGGAAATGAATGTAGAAAAAAAGGGTGGCTGGAAAATGAAAATTCATGTCTCTCTTATCAAAATTCTCAGTAGGTGACGTAAATGTACAGGGTCCCACCAACATATTGTATGCTCAGAACCGTACAATAAAAATGCACACTAAATTACAACACTCCTCGAAAAGCTTTGGCATCCTAAGTTGTAGTAGCAAAAATATGGCCCGAATAACAACAATGAAATTACAACCTGAAGACTGATAGTGTGGTTTAACCAGTAAATGGCGGAAAACGATTTTGTATCTATTAGAGTAATGTTATAGCATATTGTTTCTAGTAAGAGTTATTCTCTCCTAATTATTAAATTACGGGTTGATTTGATGTCAGATAATTGGTATAATGTTTATCAGTCTTGCTTAAGTCCAACATGGTCCTCTTTTGTATAAGTTTACTACATATCAGTTAATTCCGCTAAGATTGGCCAAATAAATAAATGTCTCTCTGTGTATTACAATAAGTACTATTTTTATTGATAAGTTCTACTTTTAAAAATCTGTGACCCTTGCCGTTGCCACATGCAATCTTATTGCGCTACCAACAAATACATGTTACCTTGCGTGGGACCCTGCTTTTGAGAATGACTCAGATTGCTCAATCACTTGCCACATTTTCTGAACCTGATTGGACCAGTGGCTGGGTTAAAAAATGTGACAAGTGAGTAATGATAATAAGGTTGAAGTGATTCGCATATTTGAGTGAGAAAATAATCAGCATTTGCACTCACCCAATCTAATGCAATGCAAAAATGTAGCAGTGAAGGAAAATTGGCATGGCCATTTGGCATTGGCATTTGGTTGGCATTTGATTTGTCACATGATATTTGCATTATGCTGACTAAAGGCTAAACGAGGTGTAAAGATTACAAAAATATGACATAATTTATTGCAGGGAAGGAAAGGGCGCCAGATGAATGAATTACCTGAGCTGAGTGATTTTTTTACATTAGCTAAAAAAAAATGTTCGTTCTTCATGTGTATAGGTGGCTGGCATGGCCAAAAAAGAAATATCGGTACGGAGTGTTGAGGTTTAATTTGTCGTTAAATTAACGATTTCCGTCACAAAAATCTCATGCACAGCAAAGCGGACCTTCTTTATGAACCAAATCCGAACGCGTTTTACTGGTTTGACTTTGAATGGAGTAATTTGAATATGAACTTCCTCATTTTCACATACCTAAGTCTTATTATTAGAATATTTTACGGTGTGGTGCGGTATTGCAAATTGTAATGCAATTAATGGCACACGGCCGACCAAGATGGTAACAACCAACGGAATAAGTTCGTTTTATAATTCGTGACCTTTGAAATCATTAATTTTTATTTGGAAGGAAATTAATGTGAACCACGGATATCCTTTCGAAAAACTTTGACTTTCAGAAGACTTTGTCGTGCAAAACAGTGAGAGCATTATTTTTCTTCACCTATGTTCCGAATGGATTAATGGATATTTCTGAAATATTAGTTAAACTGTCTACCTATACTAGTACACAACATGCACATTAATATGTCCGCGCCGCACACACATATTCGGCATATATACCGTGTCTACCCGAAGAAAGACCCGGGTTTGTATTTATTCAGGCGATGAGGCGCTAGTAATTAAGTCAACAATTGCAATTGCATGACTAAACCCATCTTACTAAACTCACTGGCCTTTCACAACTCTAAGTACTTCATTTTTTTTTATTATATAGCATTTCAAAGATATTATAACTTCTACATGCGGTCACTAGTCATAATTCATAATCCCTTAAGCCCTTTAACTAATAAATCGAAAAACTTAACAATTGCTTACAATTTCCAGTATTCGAATAGGTAGTCTGCTTTAGTACTTTACCAGAACGACACGCCGAGTTGAGTTGGCTGCTTGCGAGTAAATGTGCTAACTGCTAACTAAATTAGCTTCTGGAACGACTTCTTGTCAGCCAATTGTTGAACATTTATTAGGAGTGCAATAATATGCCCTATACAGAATTAACACACGCCTGACGCCGTGACGCCTGTCTCGTTGTGTATGCTCAAGAAACCTCCGATTAACGTCACACTTCTACTCTACTGCATTTAATAAACTGTTGGTTGAGTCGAGTTTTCTTTGTCTTCGTCTTCAAATATTTATTGTAGTGTTTATGACTAAGAAAAGCTAAGGAATAAGTCATCAGTCCTCATTATATAAACTGAATTTGTTTGTCATCCCATATCACTACTGAACAGACATTTACGAGCAGCAAGCAACACGTGCAACGCTATTGTACTTTTGTCTGTTTGTGATTATCCTTGGATTGTTTATGATATTGAAATTGAAGAGAGCAAAGAAAACACTTTCAAAATATTATCGACAAATTGTACACGATTACTCATGGGCATGCATGTGCAATGTCGAAAGTTCGAAAGTGACATAAGAAAGTGAACCTGAATATTAATCACACTTCAAACTGTTCAAACATATGTATATGTAGTTATTTGTAACAAAGAGCAAATGCCCTCCGCACTGCACTGCACTGCCAAGGCAAACATTAGTAAAAATTGAGAGTTGATTTTCCAACGTGGATTGAAATTACGAAATGATTTGTGGACAATGATAAGTAGTAAAAACGTATTATTAACCTTCAGAGCAGACGTCATTTTTGTTTGAGCGACTGTCCAACCGATATACATTATAACGTTTATTTATGAACATTAGAGATTCATTAGAATTAAACAAAAGGAAACATGCGATCGAAATTTTACATTAGCGCAATGTGTTTAATACTTGCCATATCCCATATGACTGAATTGATATGTATTTGAAAATTAAAGTAGTTTTAATTATTTCAATGGAATCATTAGCCCTAGGCATGGTCAATTAAACGATCGTCACGAATGACTACAAGATATATAACCCAAAGCTTCACTTGCGAATAACTTTTAATTGTAAGAGTATTCAGCAATATTATAAGTGGAGAGTCCGATATACTAATACTGATTAGCAGTCTATTCGCACAAGTACATGAAATCCATGGCCATGGTGTCGTCTGGAGAATCTATAGTGGTTTGGGTCACAGTCTCGATTTTTTTAGAAATAAACTGTTATCTCAGCAAAAGTCCTGCAAGAAAATTCCGATAATTCACTTGACCATTCATTGACCTCAATATGATGATATGCGTTTAGATATGTCGCAAGTCGCAGGTATATGAAGTTAATATGTTTATTTATTGCAGAATTGAGCGATTTGAGCTACAGAACTTATAACGCCGCATTTCTTCCGTTCCGTTAGCGTTGTCTAATTTATTTATTTTCTGGGACACTCTCAACTATCTCATTTTTCCTTAGCTAACAAAAACATATAATATTTATGCATTAGACTTCTTATGTATCAAGTAAACTTTAATTAATCCTTCACAAGGATTACATGAAAGTTTGACTTTCCTTCATTCCATTACTGCGACTTACACTTTACACAAGAAGCAAATCTGACTTTTGAATTCAAAAATAAATTTTCTTACAATATATTTTTGTAAAGTTAATTAATCAAATTAGCCAAAAGTGTTAATTCGGAGTTTGATAGCAATTAGTACCTGCTTGATCATTTTCACAGCAACTACCACAAAGGCTTCATCAGCCCTTCGGAGTAGCTATGACGAATATTGTAATAAAACCCTGCGATGCAAAAGCCAATCCTGGTTATCTTGTGACCCAGAAACCAACAGTGTGCTCGTTCTGACGAAATGATTTTCGATCATTCCCGTGGAAAATGCGTGGCTTTAATCGGCGAAAGGTGCAAATATGCCTTTGACGAAGAGGAAGATGGCTACGGAGTTGCAAATCCTTGGTACGGAAAAGCTGACTGTGTTAATGGCGCCACCTGTGGTCCATCTGGCCTTTGCTCTTGCCCTATTGGTACTTACGAGGATGGAAACCAATGTACGCCAGTCAAAGACTATGGAGACATGTGTCTACTGCCGTCAGAGTGTAACCAAGACAGATTCCTGAACTGCATCAAGGGTACCTGTCAATGTGATCCGGACAACGCGGTGTACAATGCTAAGACAATTAATATACCCGGGAGATACGAAAACAATAACTATAATCGATATTTACCAGCATATGCTGTTCCAGCGGGTACGTGCATCGGAAGAGTCGGAACACGATGCTCTTCCTCGATGGGAAAATACTGTGTTCAGAACTCTAAATGTGACGAAACTTCTTCAATGAAATGTGTATGCAATACTGGGTACACGGAGACATCAGAAAGACTCTGTGGACTGGGTTATGACCAAATATGCTCCGAGACAACGATTTGCAGCGACAAACTCCGTTGTTCCACTCTGTCCAGGGCAAGGTCGTCTATTGACCAAGCTGGGAACTATAACCAAATAATAAAATGCCAGTGTCCAAATCCAAAGTACCAGGAATTTGATACAACCGAAAAGGCCTGTCGTGGATTTGTGAATTCGCCGTGTGACCCTAACGATACTCTTCCCTGTGTCGAAAATGCGCTTTGTTCAGAAACAAACAGTGCCTTCAGATGTGAATGTCAAGAAGGGTACGTTGATTCGCCGGCTGGGAGGTGTGAGATTGCGCATGGGTATGACTGTGAATATTTCAATACGAATTCGTTCGTAGCGCCATCTGAATTATGTGATCATGCAGCTGATTTAAGATGTAAGGGTGGGAAATGCAGTTGTGAGAATGAGGCGGATATTTATGAGCCAGGAAGAAGACAGTGTTCAACCTCGGTAGGATTCAGGTGTAAGAAAAATGAAGAATGTGTAGAGAATTCACTGTGCAAGAAAAACACGGATCAAGTGAATCTCTGGGGATCATGTGAATGCGAGAAGGGTTTTGAAATGGCGAGGAATCGTAGTTGTTCTCAAGTCCGTAAGATGGAAAGCATAGAGAGCGAGAGCAAGGAAGTGCTCATTGAGCTACTTGAAGATGCATTGAAAAATAATATGAACAATACGGACAATAACAATGCGGTTGAGGAGGATGATGAGAGTATGCCACGATAGAAGAAGATGGGTTCCTTGAATTCGTTAGGCTAACGTATCTGATTGTTGTAAACTGAGACTTTACTATTCTAGTTAAATAATTCAACAACGGCTCAACAATTCCCATTACTATTATGTGTAACCTATAAAGTTAAAATAAAATTCTGGCATAGTAGAGTAGCATGTTATAATTGATTCGTTAAAATTGTATTGAAATAAAATTGTCCTTAATCTAACTAATTCTTGCCCACTGCCTAATAATTTCTCATTGCTGGATCTTATACAATATGATTCTCATAAAAATAGATCGAAGTTTGACCCATCGAACTCTACAGCAAATGTCAACTTGTAAAGAATTTGATAAAGCGGAATGTCCTTAAAAACTGGCTCCGCACGTGTACCCTGTTTAAAACAGCATTGATTTGATCTACTTTATATTTCAGAAACGAGCTAGAACAAAGAAAGAACTCGTGCGACTGTTAAACATATGGTGGAGCAATATTGACTAGAATATTTACAAGTAATGAAATCCATACCCAAAAGCTCCAATTCAAAATTTTAGATTGTTAACACACAGGATACATCCTTGAATAAGTACCACTATCGAAATATGTTCAACAAGTGTAGTTAATAAATATTTTTAATAATTCAACCACTCGCCATTCGGTCCACCAAAACAACTTGAATAATTGAACAGTAGTGAGTGACAGGGGAGAAAATTTCTTTGTGTAAACTTTCTACAGTCTAAAATTGCATTTTGTGCTTTGACGTCATAAAATCGTTAGACCTCATCGTTATGTTTGGAATTTATTGTATGCAACTTTATATTACTGCATTAAAACTTCAATATAAATTGCCCTCGCATTGTTCATCACACTTTATGTAACTAACGAGTGAAGTCCGGAGCCTGCAACCCACCGATTTCGTTCAAATTTTTTTTGAGAAAGGTCTTTGGATACCATTGGACACGTGTTTTTGGAATTTCCTCCACGGTCCCCCGGGGGGTCGAAGCAATTATTGGATTTTTGACTTTTTTGAAATTTCAAAATCGAAAATCCTTATGGCCTATAACATGTGTTTTTCGAGTCGACCAAAGAGTGTATTTAAAATTCAATTTGTATTTAGTATTTTGAAAAACTTGAAGTATTTTCGTATTTTGTATGTGCAAGAAAAACAAAGTATTTTGTATTTTGCTTACGAGAAGAATCCAAAGTATTTTGTATACATTAGTTTGTTCCTTATGTCAAACACGATCTAAAAAATGGTAATTATGAAGATTAGCAGCCCGTTACTACCATTAATGAGCTGAGGAAGTCCTTAGTTCGGGTTGACACATGTTATAAATACCACAGAAAAATTGTATTTTGATTTGTATTTTGTTGACAAATTCTTGTAATTTTAAATACAGTATTTTGTATTTTGACGCTTCAGAGTATTTTATTTTGAACACAAATTTCGTGTATTTTGGCAAAGTATTTTGATTTTAGATTTAGATATTTATTTATTTAACGTGTCAACAGAATCAGCAAAGAATCCAGTACTACAATCATTACAATCAAATATTGAAAACTAGGGAAAAAACCCGTGAGTAAACTCACGGACTTTACATAGCGAAACGGTCAGGGCCGAACCCATCTTGTAATG
>JAQIXO010000476.1:0-19585 GCA_034700305.1 Protaphorura armata
AAAAAGCATTGGAGGACACAGTCACGCCAATCTGGATTTCATAATTTATGAACGACCCATTCTACCTCTCACGTCTCATGGCACAGCCAGAATCCTTGCAAGCGACAGTACAAAACGAAGGCCGACTAACTACAACTTTATATTATTTTGAAAATTACAATTAGACAGACCCTAAAAGATGAAGCAACACAATCTCGGTGGTATTTCTGCTAAACGTTCCTCGGAAAATGGAGGAGAATCTACTTCGTTAGTGTCAAAGCATTACAGGTCCACTCAGCCTCAATAATTTTATAAAGGTTAGGGAGAGGTCACCTGTCATGGTCAATCCAAGTCGACACGAAAACAAAACTTACAAAATTGTGATCTCTGAATTGCTACTAGTAGTATATACGCCTATGTACTTCATGTCCAGTCAAATTTATATCTGTTCGGCGCCAAAGACATTTGTCTAGACGTTGTAGATACAGAGAGAGAGAAAAAAAGTATTACTCAATAATGCAATTATTAATAAGAAGTCTACTGTAGCACACCATACACTGTACTAGCATTCCACATATTTCAGTATAGACAAAAATTGTATTAAATGTCAGCTAAGTAAGGACGACCTAACCTCAAATTACACACGGTTATTTCATGACACCTAATTATGTCCCGATGTACTATAGCGAAATGGCCCAGGACTGCCATCATTAATATGACTTGACCCAACCAGAGGGAACATTTCTGCTGACTTCATGTCGTACATGTTACCTTGTTACCGCTTTATAAACTCTTCAGTGGGTGTGACATTGATAGGCATATGTTTTTGGATTTTTGGAACTTGAAATAAATTGTAAATAAATCAACATAAGTCATATATCAAAATTTTCAGTAATTTTCATGAGTATGGGCGAGCTAACCTATGCGAAACTGGTAAGACCCGCTCTTATACATTTTATTTTTCGATCATTTTATTTAGGTTAATAAATAATTATCCAAAAAATATATGACGTGAGTTCAATGTTTGTGCGATGGCAAAATAGTTACAAATACAATATCATGCAAACTTGAGAAGTCAAAGTCAGGGTGACACGGTGACAGGGCACGTGATTTCCGTTACTACTACCACTACGAAATATTAATTAGTGTTACAAATTAAGATGAAAGTCAATGACAAGTCACGGAATATTATAGCATGCCTGAACATAGTTTCACTTTAAGTTGTAGTCCCCTGTTAAGACTGTGTCAAGTGTCAAGTATTTTAGTATTAATAAACTCTGATGATTAATTTGTCGTATCATGCATGGTGGGTCATAACTATTAATGGGGAAATTAATGTTTGAAAATCAGTATTCACTATTCAGTAGGAGACATTCAAAAATATTTACACGCACTAAGAAATTTATGTTGGAGTAATTCACATTCGATATGTTCGTTTGTTACTGAAGAAAAGTATTGACTTCACAATATTTCCCAATGCTTTATGGCCAAACACTTCACCCAAACCAAACGCAAACATGACGACCTACGCCCGGTTTCAAGGTAATCAGAGAATTTTTTTGACATCACGAATGACTTGATTGCATTTGGTTTCCGTGACGAAGCCCTGGTTAATTTAAATTTGCTTCAGGATTGTATAAGGAAATACTCGGACCTGAATGACATGTCAATTCTAATTGCCACAATGAGATTGACAAGTAAAATAATGACTGAGAAAAGATATTTTCAGGAGGCTTTAGTGAAACTAGGAGAAGCAAGTCGAATGTTAGAGGAAAATACGAATTACGGGCATCTGAGTGAATTGAACCAAACAATCAAAATGGAAATGCATGAAATTGAACAAATGATCAGTGGATTTAGTGGAAATGAAAATTATAATGTAAGTAACAGTAAAACTCTTAAGGAAAACGAAATTGTTATTCGTTCTAATATCACAGAGCTCAATGCACATTCCGATCGCACTGCAGAAACCATTAGTGTTCCAGAAATCAATGAAACCGTTGTAACTTCCAACCCCCCAACTAAATTGTGTTGCTGTCGTATATTAAAGTGCTCTTACAAATAAATTTATTCCGTAGATAGAAAACTGTTTAATCCATAAGATAACATTTATTTCATGTACTATCTACTGACTACTGTAACGGAAATGATAATAAACACAATTCCCACTTCCAGTACTTGACCAGTACTTGAGACTTAGTTCTTATTGTTTTAGGAAATGTTATGAGTGATGTGTTAATAAAATAATCTTGAATCTTGAATCTTTAGTGTAATTAATTGTTTTGTAATTGAACTTCTACACATCTGAATTCTTTCATTACTTTGGACATGAATTATTAATAACCTTCGAATTTTCCACCGTAATCTCCTTCCTCAGACTTACGATTGATAATTTTGAGGGAAAACCAACAACTTTGTCTTATAAAAATCTAATTCAACGGACCCATGATCAAGCACTAACGATGTTATTTTGTAGCTTTATAACGTTATGAAAAAACAGTAGAAAGTATTTGACTAGTTGTTAAATACTGCGGATCCACTCAGCTCCAATAAGCAACACAATCCGGAAAATAGAAGAGATATAATAATATATTAGAGATAACGGTCAAGGTCAGTCCTGGTCGACACGAAAACAGAAATTACAAGGTCGTGATATTTTGAATTACAACTATGCAGGCTGTCCCAGAAGATGCGGGCACACTTTGATGGATCATACAGATGGAACACACTGTCCAAATCTCTCGAGGGATGGCTCGTTGGAAAGCCAATCCTATTTGGAATAAGGCACTTGTCACTTTGAATTCCAAAATTTTCAATACGGGGTCACAAGGTCACGTTGAATTCATTTTTCTTTTTAACCTATGATCAGGAGAACTCAAAAAGGGTAACAGGTGACCCACGTCGAATGTGATGTCAATAGACCGGGGAGGTCATGGAGACAACGTGTACCGAGTTTCAGATTTTTGTGACCACGGGTCAGGCGTCATGAGGTCATCAAAGTTCAAAACCTCCTGAGCATTCTCAATGCGGATGCATTTCACTGACCTCGTGACACACGTCACTGGTCACAAAAATCTGAAAGCTGGTACACGTCGTCTCCTTGACCTCCTCGTTCGATCGCACCAAATTTATTCGCCTTGGGTCATAATGGTGACCCTGTCGGTGACCTTCTTTTAGTCTCTCCGATCATGGGTTAACCGGGGGAATGAATTCAGCGTGACCTTGCGGCCCTTTATTCTAAATTTTGGATTTCAAAGTGACATGTCACTTATTCTAAATGCAATTGGCTTTCCAATGAGCCGTACCTCGAGTAATTTGGATAACCCATTCCTCCGCTAGAGTAACTCAAAATGTGCCCGCATTTTCTGGGACACCCTGTATATAGTGGTACGCCTTTGTTTCAACTCCAGTCTAATTTACATCAGGTCGTTGCCAGGCCGTATATTTTGCAGTCTGGATTAATTGAACAATAGTCTCGACAATGTATAATATACACAGAGAGTGAAAAGATTGAGCAGCCCACTCCTTCCTTGGCAAATAATTATTACTCCACAATGCAAAGACTATAATTTTTTTTATAAAAAAAATTATTTTGTAAGCGTTGATTTTCGAAAGTTGACTTGTTAAAGCCCCTGAAGAAGAGTAAAGTTTACTCGAAACGTTGGGTAAAAATAAAGCCAAAACCACTCGTGAAATCCGTGCTGAAAAAATGATTCATTCAAGAGTACATAATTGTCCAAACAGAATATGATGTTAGTTCCAATGTGGGATGGAAAAATAGTGAAGTCGATATCACCTGCTTCTACGTTAGGTTAGGTTAGTGACTTTTACTTTTAGTCAATTAATTATGATTTGTCGGATTCGAATTTACCCACTGGAAATTGCGAGTTATTTTAAATGCGCATTAGTTATGACTGGTTATGACTGGTCATAACTAATTCGCATTTAAACTAACTCGCAATTTAATTTACTAATGTTTAGATTAACAAATAATTGAATTGCTACTTCCCGTAACCTAATAGTTCAACCCAGTTTTTAAACTGTCGCTCCCAAATTAACGCTAATAAACTTCCAATGGAATTTAATAATTCTATTCTAACCTAAATATCTTGTCTAAGTTGTATAAAACGGGCGGTCCAACACGCTACGACATATTAGCTTTTGAACAGTCAAACCAGAACGATATACAGTAAAAATTCGCAAGTAATTTTCAAGTCACCCAAAATATATATAAACAACGTCTTTAGTAAGTCATTCTTTTATTTTACTTAAATTCACAGTCTGTAAATTTTTGAAACATCAAGAAGTGTTTAAAATTTGGGCAAGTATTGGTAGCATTTCGTTGACGAAAACGACATTTAATCGGACAACCTGATTTCCATCAGTTCTTTTAAGATATTACGTTTGCTCTGTTATGCACAGTATTTTTAATATTTCAGCAGTTTCTACGATGCAGCAACACCGAATTCTTAAGCCGATCGCAGTTTTTGCTCTCATTGCTATGGTCATTTTGATCACTATGGGTAAGAGCTTAATTTTTGACTCACAATTTAAGTGCCGTTGTAAACGAATTGAATATTCTAAATTCTTGATTTAAACATCGAGACGGCTCATTTTGATTGAACCAACAGACAGTACTTCCGGTCATGGCCAGGAGGAGGCAGTTCACGCCTGTGATATCCATTGTCCGAACAATGCAACTTGTTTGACTTGTTGCAAAACTCATGGTTTCACTGGGGGTCGAGGAACCTGCCGAGCATCAACATGTTTTTGTAAAATTTGAATTGGAAATTGTTTTCCAATTGTTATAAATCGGTTCGTATGGAATACAAACTAATTTATAGAGTGGCATATTCTGATAATTTAATTTGATTTGTCCTTGTGTACTTTAATTACCCGAATATTATAATGAGAGATAATAAAAACAATAATATGAATAAATGATACGATATCTCGGAATGAAAATACACTAACTAGAACTTTGATTAAAAGGCCTATACCACCATTGAAAGTAAAATCCTCCTTGACCTAAAAAATTCCTCTTCAAATACATGCAGTTTTTAGACATCAATGGACCGCACGCAGGTAGAATTGAAAATATTGCTAATTCAAGGTCAGGTTTCTGTGTTATGAATATTTTTATATCTATCGCATGCTAGTCGTTGACTACTCACTATAATTGTACAGAGGGTTTATAATAACCGGCGAATAATTAGTGCTGACAATAAAGTTTTGTAATTTCTTTTATTGTAATTAATTTTATCTCATCCCTTTGTGAGGCGTTATGTGCCCAGGTAAATGATTAACGAATCACAGGGAATATTGCATATTACCAAATCAATACAATATTCCAGCATGTGATCCAGAAACTGAGAAGTCTGATTCATAGTTATGATTTAGTCCATTATAATTAGTTCAACCAGAACAAAATATACATACAAATTAAAAAAATAATTCGCAATTACATTTGTGAAAATCGAACGTGTTTTTTTTACATTTGGTTTCAGAATATTTTTAACCTAAAAAAAGTCATTGTCAAATGTATTGGCCAGAATGACAGCTAAAGACGGATCTCCTTTTCCACTTATGTTTTCTTGGGGTAGTAAGCCTCGAAAATTTTGAAGAAACTTCTCAAAGTCGATGTCAATCCTTATCGAGACGAAAACAGATATTACTAGACCGTGAAGTGCTTCTGCCCTTGCTCCTGAATTACAAGTCTGGGAAAATGTTTCTGTTCCTCTATTTATCTCTACCTCGTCTGGACAAGAACAGAAATCACCTACCCACCCAGACCCAGAGAGTGAAAAAATTGAGGGACACCCTTTTTCTGACAAAACATTAGTAAGGGAACGTGGACGTGCGAAGTCCAGGAAGAAAAAGAAGTCTCCTAATACCAAAAAAATATTACAGAGTACACTTAAAAATTCCAGAGGTAAACTTCCAGAGCAGGGTGACCAGTTATACTCAAATGGCGAGTATAATACTCAAATTCCACCTTCATACTCAAATACTCAAATGGAGCTTGAAATACTCAAATTTCAAAATTCGAGAGTAAAATTAAAATTGTGCCTAAAAAGACACGAATTTAATCCTGAGTTTCAGTATTATATATAGAAAGAAGCGAAATTAGAGTAGTCCGATGTCGGACTCGCCGTAAAGGGGTACTGGGAAAGAAGGAACATTAATGAAAAGGCGTGAATCTTTACAGTGTCCAAGCCATAAATTCCAGTATTTCCTACGTTCTAACATACATTCGAACATTATCACTAATAGAAACGACAAAAAGTGCGCTGCGCGCACTAATGACTAAAATTGCATTGAAGGACTACTATTGGGACTGGAACTGGACTTGCATGGGAGCACTGCTATTGCTATTCACGTGCAAAATTCTCATGAATTCTTATGTACATTCCACTATTGTCTTTCGGAATCTCGCAAAAAGTTGCGCGCTCCGCGCGTTAACTACGTAATCTATAGATAAGACACCGGGGTCATGAATTGTTTGCCAGGGCCAGGGCAAGTGTCACGCCGGCACCTGAATCATTTACGTCAAAAATGAACTAATGAACCAGTGCACGGTATGTGTTCATAAGCCGATTTTTAGAATTTGCGGTGAATACTCATATTCGACAAAAAACTACTCAAATCGGTTTCACAAAAACTGGTCACCCTGTTCCTGAGAATTCAACTCAGAAATTATTTACTTGTCAAAAATGTGATGAAGAATTTACTGTACGTAAAAATGGAAAACACATTCACGGATTGATCATCATTTCAAATGTATTGAAAAAAATTGTATTAAAAGTTTCAGAAGACTGTTGGATTTCAATTAGCATTTGACACCCCATGCACCTCATCAACTCACAAATGATTCATCTGACTCACAAACTTTACCTAAAACAAAAGAAATATTTCTGAGATGTGAACATTGTAAGATGACATTTGCGGAGGCAACGGAGTTGAATGTAGCGTGGTAAAATCGTACGTCGTTCCGTTCCGGAACGAAGAGATTTTGGTACTAAACTTGGAACGGAACGGAATAAGTAGTAAAAATCGGCAAAAATGGTTGGAACGGAACGGAATACGTACGAACGCTAATGACCTGGGAACGGAACGGAACGGAACTACAATCTGTTGAGAACGACAGTTGGAACGTCGTTCCACAATTCGTTCCAAAATTTATTATCCTTGGCAGTATGGGGCAAAAAGCAACGTAGCTACTGACACTAAATAGCGTCGTAGAAATCGTTCCATCTCCATCCCCAACTATATTCCATCAACATTTTATTATCTATTACTATATCCACTACAGGAAATCACCCAATAGTTGTTTTTGAGTAAACTCACGTCAGTAGTAATGAGGGACTGGGACTGAACATTTCTCTTCTTACCCGGCATGTGGAACATCTATAGACTATAAATACAGTCGAATTTAAATTTGTTCTATAACTCTGATCTTATATTTTTACTCTATAACTTGAAATTTGAAAATTCATTTGCTTTGATTATTTTGAACAAAAAAGGGATTTGAGCTAATACTTACAATTTCGGTTTGGTATTGGTCACACGACTAATTTATTGCCAAATAGTGGTCAAAAAGTAATATTCGTTCCCAATAATCCAAATAAACAGCTGAAAATGAGCTTATTTTCATAAAATTCCTTATTTTCTATGACATCCATTGAAAACCATGGAACTAGTTCCGGAATAACGTTCCGGAACGAAATGGAACTAGAACGATGATTTTTAAATCGTTCCGGAACGGAACGGAACTAGTACGAAAAAATGAAAATTTTGTTGGAACGAGAACGGAACTAGTACGAAATTTTTTGAGCAGTTTCGGAACGGAACGAAAGCAGGAACGATTTTACCACACTAGTTGAATGATCATTTATTGAATCACACGAGAGAAAAATTTCCCACGTGTCAACTATGTAAAAAACAGTTTGTGAGGATGGAAGACTTGACGGATCATTACTCCATTCATACCAGATACAAATTTGTGTGTGAATATTGTAAAAAAGGATTTTCAAACAAGAAAGCATTGATTCAACATTCACATTACTGTAGTAGAATCAGTAAGGGTCAACCGTCTCGATGTTCAAAATGTGACAAAATATTTTTGAAATGTGCGCTGACTTCGCATTTACTCAATTGTGTTCACTCATGAATAAGAAAATTTAATTGTGTACTGTACAGTGTGTGTTTTATTCCTTTATTTAATTAATATTACTATCTAGGTATATTCCTTTCAAGAATTCCATCTGAATATTTTCTTACAAAATATTCATTGACAAGGCAAACTATTTGGATGATATAAGAGCATACACTAACCAGACCATACTTTCTGGGTACCTCTGGCTAAGTTCAGTTGCAAAGTACAATACCAATACTAGTACAATCCTTCCCGAGAAAATTCCAGTCCAATACCCATCCATCCCACTCCCATACTAATCCAATACGAGTAGACATACGAATATGTAGTTAACAAGTTGAATTTCGAACCTTTTGGCATTGTCTATCTTTGATAATAAATATGTCAGCGTTTTCACCTTGTTTTCCATTGAAACTTGAATACAATAGACCCACCTCTCTGGGGTGTAATCTGGGCGTGATGCACTTTTGTGGTCAAGTCGAGCCTATGTACAAATCTCTGGCAGAAGAAATATATACAAAGAATTTCCTAGGGTAAAACCTGCCTCCTTCTTTGCATAGTGTTATTGTTACAGTGATGTCGGTACTGATTGACACAAACATCTTCATACAATTATATATATGCATTAGATGACAAATGACGATTGACAAACCAATAATTCATGGTCGCGTACGCGTGGACTTTGATTTAACTTTTTTATTTTATACTTTCATGCACACAACACATATCTTAAATCTTAAAACATGTAACAACTACAATAGTTCGGTTTGCGTTATATTAACGAACATACCTTACAATTAGTATTTTAAACAAATAATTTCAAAACAATTTTAAAGTACAATATTTTCTCGTGTGTTGCAGAATGAAACAAATGTCTGAGGTTGTACAGATCTTTACGAATTTGCGCACGTGTCGTGTACCCGTTCATGTAAAAGAATGAAGACCATGGCAATTAACGTGTAAGTCATGCACCTACCAAGATTTTTCCAATTGAGAAAGTGAAGAAGCACAACCGGTTTTACTCATGATTTGGCACATTGACTTGCAAGCAAGCAAGTGCATATGTACAATAGTGGTCATTCCTTTACATACTGAAGTGCAGTACAAAATTGTGTGACGCAAACCACTGGATTTACTTTACAAGGGAACGTTTTTGCTGTCTACCAGGACGTTGACACGGACACGACAAGTTTTTTTTCGGATGCACTGTCATGCCCTGAGTTGGGTTTGGACAATATTTTTGTGCAGAAGTGAAAACACCTCCAGATAATAATTTTTGAAGTTTTACCCCATATGCATTACCCTTACGGGCCAGGGAGGCAGCAGGGACGGTGGTAGCTGTTTTCTCCCTGCTGCCTCCCTGGCCCGTGTGGGTTATGTATATGGGGTAAAACTTCAAAAATTAGTATCTCGACGTGTGTTTTCACTTCTGCACGAAAATATTGTTCAAACACCACTCAGGGCATACCGGTGCACCCAAAAAAAATATGGCGTGTCAAAGTCCAGGGGTCACCTGACGGCCTCCCCTTGTAATCCTAAATACGAGCTACACAAAAATGAGTTTCTTTAGAATTGTGGCACAAATCGAAGTAAAGATTTCCAAGATCATTTCCTAAGAATCTGTACAAATTAATACCCCGCCCATTCGATATGATTTTCTCAATTAAAGGCTTTGGGTCCCAACATCCGTCCCAAACCCACTTTTTTTATATTTACATATTCCTTTCATTTTTTCATTTCCTGTTAATTCAACAGAACACGACATGACCCGTCAACCGGTTTCCTGTAATTTTTAAAAATAATTCTCAATGTTGTTTTCCTTAGGTTGTCAACTTATTGAAAAGAACGTACAGCCGTTGGAGAGAGGACAACCTTCCCGCCGGGTGTAACCGACAGTCGTCAAAATCCAGACAGAGTCGTGGGTCCATGTTGGGACGCTCTGTCGTCTCCACTCAATGTTATTCCTCTGTGTCTCCCTCTCCAGAAATGTGCAATGCCACCAGACTCACGATCTTGACTCCAGGAAGTGCAGTTCAGAATAGTACGAGTACGAATGGTGGGAGTAATGTGAATGTCATTCTCACTCCAAACGCTTCTTCCGTTGGAGATCAAGGGTTGAAGGTCAAACCGAATGGGTTTGGACTGGGACGGACGACCCTTAGCCCTGGAAACACACCCAACCATTTGAATAGCATTGTCAAGATTAGAAATAATAATGGACCAGCTGGGACTTGGACGGAGGTTCAACTCAATGACTTGTCTAGTCCGGACGTGGCTCCCTCTAACGGCATGGAAATGAAACCACAGAAGAATGTGAGGTTGAGTCCTACAGTCACTGTCAACACCAATGGGGTCAAAGGGGAACATCAACTCTAGTGCAGTGAAGGTCACGTGGTCATTGACTTGCACTGCAAGAAAGCATTTAACGTGACTGATGTGATAAGACAATGACAGGGGTCGCACATGTCAGGTGATCTCGGCTGGAGGTGCTACCGTAATTAAAGGTGCACTTAAAATGAAAATCCGTAGGCGTGTGTGTGCCTAGTGCCTAGGATGACGGAATACCTCACTCCATACATTTTATATTTTATGAATTAAAGTATGTACAATCTTGAAAAATTATAACAACTACTAGTAGTCTACTCTGTAATGACTATTTTGTTGTTCTGTCCATGAAATACATTTGTGAAAGTATGTGTGCTTTCTCCAATGTACAGTCTACGATAGACATGGAAATAAATATTTGGTTTACAATATACTCCCATTTTCCTCATGATTTTTTATGCAAATTTAACATATCAATATGCAGAGTGAAACCACAGGTTAGGGTGCATGGCAGGGGCCACATTTACGGGGATTGCTACGTCCTCCTCGGAACTATTCACAACCATGATTGGACCATTTGTAAGGACGGAGGACAATTGTGTGAAGAAGTGTGCTCAACATTAGGGCCGTCGAATCCGTTTGTGGACTGGGAGCTATTATAATGGCTTGGTACGAAATAGAACTACCTAATACTGAACCCCCATTCGTATTATTGCTTTCGGATTTCAAATAAATGCCCAGAAATATTCTCAATTTCCTTGGCATAAATATTATGACACATATTTTGTTGACGTTGTACGCCGCCTTTGACGTAGGACGGAAAAAAGATTTGAGAGAATCGTAAATTCCGTCACAGATTGTGGAAATAATAAAATACAATGAACAATAAAACTTTATGTAAACAGGAATAAAACAGGATGGGTGATAAGGGTTTATGACAATATATGAGTCAGGGCACGAAGTTTTTGAGAGTAAAAGGACACTTTTCCAGAGTACAGATTGTTCTGGCTGGTCGTCTTCATTACATGGGTTCATGACTCTGACACGCAAATCAAATCAAGCAATTTTCTACAGGCGCCACATACGTATAACCCCAACTGAAATAATACGAGTTAATTTGAATATATAGAGAAGATGCCTCAATTGTTCTTTTATTTGAATCGGGTGACATTGTTAACACAATTAGGGGTATTTATGAACCACCCTCTGGTTTATTGTTGATTGAGCTCAAGTCAGATTAGGTTCCAGGAATGCCAAGAAATTGAAGTGAAGCAATTTCATTTTATTGTATCGTGTCGTGATGAAATCGGTTAACCCCAATCTCTAAGTTAAAACTCAATCAAGCATGACATTAGTGTAGTAGAAACTCACACTTGAAGGTCCTTTCCTCAAACCTGTAGTGAATTCCATCAATCCCTCTCGAAATTCTGCATTCCAAGTCTCCTTCACAAATCTAATTGTACAAGTCTAAATTGCAATGGACAGGTTGTGTCGTAGATGCGAATGAAGATGTAGCGATTGCAAAATCTTTCTGTATTGTATTGTAAAATTGCATTAGGTTAGACGTAGAGTATTGAAACTACTTCCACAACACTAGCGTAGCCTCACTGCAGGTATGACCAATTTTATTTAGGTCTCAGGTACAGGTAAGTGCATGAATGAATGAATTTTTCAATGAATGTAGTTTTTAGAGTTGAGAAGAAGCTAAACATGGGTAAGATGTGGTCAATGTGTACACTTGACTGAGTAGACTGAGGATGATCAACTGGAGAGTAAACCCACTTGGAATGGACACTCACAATCAGAGTCTAGGAAGAACGTGAACCCAACGCAACGAGGGAAGAGATGCATGCAGTGTAAGTGAGGGATGAAATGGTACTCGGATGGTATGTGAAAGCCAGGGAGGCATAGTCAGGCATAGGCATAGAGACAGAGGAGAAAGAAAGTTAGACAACTTTCACTTTACTCATAGTCATAGAAGAAACTCAATCTGTTCTTATTGTACTTTTACCCGGATTTAAGAGAAAACGGCAAGGACTACAAACAAGTACGGAATTCCCAATCCCTCATAATGAAAAGAATTCCTCTCATGGTTCTACTTTTACTTTTCTTTGTACCTCTTTGTCTCACAGAAAAACAACGACGGTACTTTGTGTGTATCCTTTAGTTTTGTATTGAAGTTACGTGTCGGTAACTCAATCCGACGAAAGTCGTGAAATGTTATTGTTCCAACTGATTGGAGATTTCGTCATTGATGCAGCATTTGGGTGAAATGGATTATAAATCCACTAAAGCCATGACCTCTTGTACATGACGAATATTTTTATCCACTAAGAATTTTGTCCAAAATGAATATTGCATTTGTCATCTGAGTCTCAGAATCCCAGATTGTGTTCCGTGTCTCACTTTTATCACAGGAGGGACCCCCATTACATATCCCATCCCATAACTTGTGTCATCTCTCATTGTTTCGTGTCAAGGCAAGGTAAGGAGGGACGCCATGGGACACATACTTTTATGAGTTACTCTCATAATTTGACAAGAAAGCGACCTGAGGAATAAGGACGGTTAACTCCTTGTACAGCTTGTAGAAGTACTAACTCACAATTTGCAATAAAGGGTTCTGGTTTCCAAACCAGTGAGAGGAGATTTTACAGAAATGTCTTACTACATTTCACAGACGGTTAAACATATTCCGATTCAATAGTAATTAAATTAAAAAATTCAGAAAATATTCCGATATTTATACAAGCAATACGAGAAGAAAAAACAAAAGTCAGACGGATACCCATACTACAGAAGACTTCCGTATTTTGACTTGTATGATGGCCGTGGGATTAATGATCCATCATTATCCATTTAAAGTGGATTTGTTTAGACTTGTTAGAACCGTGAGCCGCATTTTCGAACAAAAGATTACATCTATGTATTTCCTGCTTTCTTGAAACAAATTCCGAGCCGGATTAAGAAGAAAGAGAATCTAGAGCTAGCTGTGTTTGATTAATTGGCTAATTTTTTGTTCTTTTCTTGTTCTCTCGTCTGATTAGAAAAGTTATGGGGACAAAGACTACGAGTAATTCCATTGGTTCCACTCCAACACTCTCGGCAGTTGATCCTTTCCTGGTGTGTCTTGCGTGGCTAATTCTCTCATCAATCATTCCTCAAGAGCAGAGCTCACTAATTACACCAAATCAATTCCATTGGACATTGGACTGGAATATGCGGCAATTATACTCATCGCTTCAGTAAATGCAACCAATGCATTTATATTAATATGAGTAAACAGTTCAAGTCATTCATTGACTTCCTTATTTGATAATATAATATGATGACTATTGTCAAGTCATCATAAGATAAGCATTTAGATCATTCACCTATAATAATCATAATTAATGTATTAACATTATTTTGTATAAAAGGAATAACTTGTTCATAATAAAACCAGTTCAATTCCGATCCGAACAGGATGAACTCACCCAAATATGATTTGCCTATATTTATTAGCATAATAAATATCACCTAATTGGTAGAGGTGCGGGTAAGATTTTTTACCACACCACTCTCACAATAACCCAAGCAAAAATGGAAATTAAATACCCTCCCTGAGCAACACTACAAATTGAAACACCCGAATTTTTAAAACACTGCTGTTACCGAAATTAAGCCCGAACACGGCAGTCCTAAAGTAAACGCACTATGCATTAAAAAGTCACCAACGACCTTACCGTAAATGAGACTAAGCTCTGAAAATTCTCGAAAAATTGCCATATTCTCATATGGAAAAATCAAGTTAAAACTATTCATAAATCCGATTTTACCAAACCTGAATTCACATCTCTCGATGTCAACGCTTGTGTCAATTACACACGCACGCCTAATCACAATATACTGCGGTACGTATAACTAATATTTTCCTTAAACCCTGAATACTGAATAAATAAGAGTCACCCTGGAAACTTTGATTTAACCCAGGCAGAAATTATAGAAATAAGCAAAGGGAAATTGTAGAAATTTCGACTGCACATGTACTGCACATTCATTCACTGTGCAATACTGCACATTCATTTGCACAACAATAATTAATTAATTAGCCCACTTACATGGTGTGTCATGAGTCTAGTCACACCCTGTACAGCCCTCGAATCTATCTTTGCCTCCGACTTCCATAAGTCACACAGAACCCTAAATTATTAGAAATATATCTTAGAAGCCATAATTGACTTGATTATGCCCAATTCACACCAAGACATGACAGATTGAATGAAACACGAATTAATAAATAGAAATTCTCATTCCTATTGTATAACATTCCATAATGTTACGCCACTTTTGGACAAACCGAGTCCACACAGAATCATCAGGATTCTAATACTTTTACACAAGAAAATACATACTTTCATTAAGTATATGATGACCGAGATAGAATTTAAGCCATGCTATGCTCTCCGCGGAGACACACAAGTGAAACTATGCCACAATGATTCCGATCATCGGCTCCCAAAAGAAAACTACAATTGTAAATTATCTCACTGCAAATTGGTTTGCACAACTTTTTGCCACATCAAGACCCTATAACCAGAAATATAGCATATATTTTGAAACCTACTAGAAACGAAATAGTGGATCAACAGGATCACTATACAACAGACCAACCGCTACAGTCATAGATACATGACAACAATACCTAGAAAAATAAGCCGTATTCCCATACGCATTCACAGAAAAATAAGCCGTATTCATATACGCAATTACACAAATTAAGATTCCCATACGCATTTACACAAAAATAAGCCGTACGTATAAAAATAATAGTATACCATTTTGAAACCTACTAGAAACCTGCGAGATACGAAAATCTCGATCTACCAATATTTAATAGAAACCATGCTCATACGAGACGATAAAAATAGTTATAAGACAACACGATCACCAGGATCGAACCCATCACAGAAAATCATGTCAATGATTCAAGACGATCATTTCGTCGCAATTTATGCCTTTGAATTTCGGAAAAACAACTAAACAGTTTAGACTGTCACCTACCATTAAGCCCAAGGCAAAATCGTTCCAGATACGGAAGATTTCAAGAAAATGTTAATTTTACTATGAGACCCGGATACAAATCCCAAAGAAGCAATGATGCCTCATCAAGAAAATGTATGCTGATGATACATACCAGCCTGACTATAACGCTGATAACAAAGCCCAGCTATTGATTCAAATACAAGTTTGAACCCATGAATTTTTAAATGTCATTCAGATGACGAATACAACATTAAGTATCCCGATATAATACGCTACAGCAGAATTTCAGTGCAATGACCTGAACGTTCTGATGCAAATGACAGTACCCACAATTTGAAACTGTGCATTAAAATGAAATAGTACCTTGTACTTTTCACTGACGTGGACTTACGGCCACAAGAATCTTTAGAAACGAAGCCCTGATAAAATATATATGACGTTGAACCACAGATGGTCATTCAACTGAGATACAATATCTCACATACAAATGCCACAATCGAGTGAGGACGAATATAAATAGATATGATTCCAATCATATCCTACTTACAAATTCAGGCACCACGTAGCAACATTCAAATAAAAGTTTGAACCCTGACCGAAGATTATGGAATTAAGCCCATACATCCCATTGACCCCAAATGAATGAATTTAAGGAGAGGAAGTACAGTTCCCTCTTATTTATAAATAAAATTAGCCATTACATTTCCTAATGTACAGGAAATTGGTCTTCAACCTAAAACAGCCCTCTGTTACGTTGATGACATTATTGTCTACTCATCCACAGTAGAGCAACACTTACACAAACTTGAGAAAGTTTTTCTCCCGACTACAGCAAGAAAAGTTGAAACTGCAACAAATGTAAATTCCTATTTACTGAAGGAAAGATTTTCACAACATTCAAATACTCTGCGGATATTCTGAATCAAAATATGAAGACAAACATAAGATGAATAGGTCACTATGGACCTCCAAGCCCTGTAATGCCTGAAACGGAATTACTCCACAGGCACTATGCAATCCTATCATGGATCACACACTCTAAATGTGAGAGCATGAATCACCGAGTACAACACGGAATGAACGTCACTGTACATAATTGCCAAACAGTACTGCTAAATACGACGGAAATTTTAAGTACTGCCATTCGGAACACTTCGGTTCCACAACGATTTTCAAAATCAACGGACTTTTGGAAATTAAACGATTGACAGCGAGTCACACATAAGTAGCAGCATAATGGAAAAACCCTTATAGCTCCGACCGTCAATTCACACTGAATACCGACATATTCACACCAAAGGATTTCAAAACAAACGTGCACACCAACAATCTTGTCATGACGCGAACAGGGCCCTTTAGTTCTGTCAAGACAAAATTGCCACAGGAAGAATAAGAGAATGATATCCTTTATAAAAGACAAAATTGCCACAAGACAAAATTGCCACAAGAAGAAAATCAACAGAATGATATCCTTCCCAAGGAAGTCCTATAACCTAACTGGTTCGAAGGACCAATACAAATTGGAAAATGTTAAACAAGCCTTACTCTTAAAGGCATCCCAAGAAAATACAGACCCTAATCGTACAGGCATACGATGTATAAAAGCCTTACACTGATAAGCAATGGAACTCAATTAACCCTATTCTTATAGGAACCTTGAAAACATAAGCCTTGAAACAGGCATTGAAATAAGAATTGTAAGCCCTTCCCACAGGCATTAAAATGAAAATAAGAATTATAAGCCCTTTCCCAAAGGCATGAGAAAATTAATTAGCCCTATCCGCATTGGCACACGGTGAATAAGTTGTTAATTTACCCTATACACAGAGACAAGTCTGATTATAACTTAGCCCTATCCTCATAGGCAAACAGAAGAAATACTGAATGAACCCTATCCCTATAGGTACAAAGAAATCAATTCGTAATGATGAGCCCTATACCCGTAGGCACCAGTAGAAAAAACTGTTCTACAAATAGAATACAAATACAATAGAAACCCTTTCTACAGACACACAAGTCTATAGACACATCCGTAATAGTTAACCCTACATTATACATATTTACAATTACAAATCTTAGAAATAGTTTGTCCATTAAGCCGTAACAATACGCACATAAGCCGTAGCAATACGCACATATACCGTTAAAACTCACACAGCGAGCCCTGAAATGGCAACATTTGCAATTCCCATTGCCTTGCCCAGATAAATTTTGGAATTCAAAATGACAGTAATTTTGAATCACATTGTAACTAGAAAATACTGAATGCTCACACGCATTATTTATGACAAAGCGAAAGTCATATGATACACAGCTGACATAGCACAGTACTGATACTGATATGAAACGACATATGCAATATGTCCTAACCCTAGTTAACTCTTAGACTATACCTAAGACGGAACCCCAGTGGTCATAGAAAATAGAGAATAGTAAAGGAAATCCATTTCCTTCATCGCCTTAATAGCGATATGATAATAGAGTAACACACAAGCCATTACCTTGTCCCTGTTCCCACAACTTGTTATCGGATTCATCATAATCCACAGTAAATTGAAATGTTCCCAAACATTATAAACAACATGACAGAGACGTCATGTAATGAATTAAATGAACTTGCGAGTTATTTTCCTAATTGATTTATTATAATCACAAAGCACAAGAATTTTCAGAATTCTTTATATTAGTACGTTGTACTTTGAAACACGCTGAAAGATGCCCTAGAATCACATTGGACCCAGAATCCAACACTACAGGATATCAAATCCTCCTCCGATTGTTTAAATACAAGTCGTTTAAGAATTCGCTGAAGTTAGAATTCCAGCACACAAGTTAAAAATTAGCCCTAAAGTAATAAGCAACTACTCCGAGTTGATTACCCTATAGAATTATATGCACATGTGATTAAGTTAAATGTGCTTGCCTATAAATAATATTAGAATATTAATATACCTTGAATCCCTATCCCTAACTTGATAAAATTAAGTACGAGAATCACGGATTAATTTTTCCGTCAAACCCATTCAAAATGTTGAAACATGCCCTTCCATTGGATTAAACCCTCAACCTGAAACTAGACATTGGACTCTCTGAATCTGAATCGAGCCGCACACAAATTGGATCTTCAAATCTGAACCCAAATCTGAACCTGTACTTCTCTTGGATTTTACATATAACAATTGGATCATGCAGCTACAACGGAGACATGGATCTTTTCTACACTACATGGATCAAGTAACCTCACAGAAGCTGTTACTTCACTTCTTATCTACATGGATAATCATCTTTATGTGGTATGGTATAATTATACTTACATTAATATTAATTTAGAATTATTGAATTTTCAACTATAACGTTAACATATACTTGACCCCGAATCAGTCACACTAACAGTAATTGTATAAGTTCATTTAAAATGTACATTGACATTTTATTTCAGAAAGCTAGAGGCTTTATAATCATGTTAATTTTAACCTTAGTAAATATGTAATATATTTGTATGCAGCTATGTTACTCACGTCAGGTGATTCCCCAATTTTAACGTAATCTTCTCATGTTCTTTCTAGAAATTTTGAATTTTTCTTTCCACTACGCAATTTAGCGTAATACAGTTGAAGTGATGCAGTAACGTATAATGATATAATTCCACACCCCGTGTTTTCTTAATACTGTTATCACCCTGTTTTCATTTATGTAATCCCACATTCGAATTACGCACACTCATCTTTTCACTATTTGAATTTATTGTATAATATTTAATGTACACACTCCATATAAAAAGCAGGCACTTAATATTGAACTTTTCACAGTAATAAGCCGAATGCTTTAATCAATTATATAATGATGACGTTGCATCATACAGACGCAATTTAATTTTCTCACTCCTCTTCATTTAACCTTTAACGTTTACATAATAATCAGGAGATTATATTTCTTATGGTAAGGAGTGTTAGAGTAATACATACATAGATAATGAATGTATAAATATGATGACATACGTATAAAGAGTATGTATGAATGAATGAGTAAATGCAACCAATGCATTTATATTAATATGAGTAAACAGTTCAAGTCATTCATTGACTTCCTTATTTGATAATA
>JAQIXO010000477.1:0-19584 GCA_034700305.1 Protaphorura armata
GATGTGGTTGAAACTTCACGAAATTTTAAATCACGTATTGGGCTTATACTTCGGTCTTCAATTTTACTGCTGCGCTTTGGCGTCCACAAACACAGTCCTCTCATTTGACATCTCTCCTTGTAATCATGGGCTCGCCGTTTGTCGAACTCCTCCCTTGTTAACGCAAACCGTGTTTCGTAGAAACTGATCGTATTAAGCGAATGTGTATCGGTATTTGGTGGATTTCCATCGAAGCAGTTCAACATGCCGTACCCGGGCATATCAATTCTGTCCCAAAAATAAATTGGAGGAAATAGGTCACTCTTCAGGTTAATATCTGCGATTTGCCTGAAACTTGATTTATGGGCGTTGAAATATGACGTATCAGTCAATAGAAGATGAATGTAATATGAATTTGAATATGGGAGATCCGAACTGTCGTACTTGTCTTTGTCTCTCCAATATTTCGGAAAATGGTATGACCAATAGTGCTTCAATATGTTAGGTATTATTGCCAGTTCTTCAGAAAACATGCCATATTTCAAGTCGTCACAGGCTGAGAACTTCATCCAATTTAAACCATTCGCGTTGTCTTGATCACATGCAAATACTACGAAATGTGAAACACAACTTGTTCTCGTATATGGACGACCCGAATCTGACGACTTCCAGGTGATTTCATTTGAATGACTTGCGTAGTTCGAGATATCAGCGGCTGTATTTGAAATTGTAATTGGAAATTTTATGACTCCGATGTCTGTCATCTCAGACCTGATCTGCACTACGTGAATATAGCAAACTTGAAATGGTTCTAAGAAGGGATTGAGATCGAAGGGTACGAAGCTCATTAATGTCCCAGTACAGAGCATACGGATTATCAAGATGATGTTCAGGAATTGGACAAAGTATGACATTTTTTTAGTTGTATTTACAAATTTTGTTACAAGGTCTATGATATTTGCAACAAGTTGACACAACCTATTGAAGTGGTCGAAGTAAGCCTGTTTCTGTTTTTTATATAGAATTCAAGGCCTTCTGGGCTGGGCTTTCATCTCACTGAGTGCTAACAACTATAAATTTTAATGTGGGCTTGCAAATAAACAGCGCATACCAAATCCGGACAGTAAATTTAGTTGCTGAAATATACAAGTCTAGTTGTAATTCCCAAGCACTCGTACAGTTGGTAGGCAACATTCAGTTGAACGCGATATCTAAATAATTCAATGGCGTCTCAAAGCTTTTGGCATCCAGCTCTTAAAGTGGTGATATCTGAATTCTGAAAATATTCCTGTTTCTAATACACGCCATGCGCCGACAAAGTTGTTTTAGAGTGTTTACAAACGATCGTACTAATACACATCCATCGCTTGTGAGTGCCGACCAGGTAAGGCAGACTTGAATATTGCCGGTACATCACATAGAACCGTTTGAGGAGAATCAATAATAATCAGTATTGAAAGCTCTCAGGAATAGATTTCGATAGTTGCCAGGAACTATAAACATTCGTCAGTGTTCCAAAGTACGTAAAAAACTTGTATTCGGAATTAGGTCGAACTTCTTGGCAAGACGAATAGCATTGATTACAAGTACTCTTGTTTTGGCTCCGGCGTTATATATGTCTGGTTTCTGGACTAGACGGCTCTTCATATGTCCATACATGTAATTTAATATTGCCAGGAAACACATATAATTTGTAAAACCGGGAAGTGGGTACCTCCCATAAATTGATTATACTGAAAACTATTGGTTCTCAAGAGTTCCGTTGTTTCAAATTCATTTGGTTTTTATTCATGATAATCGTGTGTGTAATTGACGATGAGATTTGAAAGCAATACGTATTTAATATAAATAATCTACCAAAATGTAATCAAAATTGATTTTCTATTAACCCTGTCTGTATACTATACACACATCAAAACAAAACCTAGGATGGTCTCTGCATTGTATGTCATATCGAGTGACTTATTTCTACGGCGTAATCATTTGCCTAAGCTTTCTAAAAACGATGGTATTCTTAATGTACAATAAGAGTCGATAAACATATCCTAATGCCAGCATCACATATCGTTTAAGGGCGGCAACTATAAGTTTGAATGTTTCACAGATAAAGACGAGCATTGAGAAACATAAACATACACCATACACCACAAACACTCCTACAATATTGGATCTCAGCCCAAGGTCAACAAATTGAGAATCCAATGTTTTAAGGCGACCATAGCGTTTAAGTTTGGCCGCTGTCAGAACTTCATCCCATTGTTTAATTATGCCCGATTGAAAAAGACCTTCTAATCGTATTGCCAAGTATCTCTGATCTTGATTATACTGTTGAAACTCCCAATACACGCTGTGTTCGATCAAAGTCTCCTTTCCAATATAAGCATTTGATCTTATCTCTTCAGTTGGTCCTTCTTCTCGAAGTCTTCGCAGTTCAAGTTGTATATCACTGGTTTTGTTAACAAAGGCTTTTCTGTGACAATTGAATGGATCGGAAGGCATCTCATCGTCGTTCGAAAGAGTTAGAATAATTGGACTAGGAATTCTTTCCAAAATACCCGTGTATTTTTCTGATAGGACTTTACTAGTCACATTTTTAGATAAGGCCAAGTGTCTCATGAGATCCGTTCTAAAGTCTGAACCATTAACGCCATATTCGACAACAAATGTGCAGTAATTCCCAAACCCGAACCAATAGTTTGAAATATCTTCTACGATAGTAAAATTATTATTAATGAGATCATCAAATGTTTCAAAATGTCCGTCTACAATAGGAGTCGTCAGATAATCAATGGCTATTCCTTTGTACGCATTTGTGAGAACAACATTCATGAGAGTAAATGGTCCAAAAAATATTGTAAATATCATTAATTTTTCTAATCGTTTTGACATGTTTAAACCCTGTTCCCAAAATACAGAGAAAGGGATGAGGTAAGAGCTGTCTCGTACATGTTTGATTTTGAACAATATCAAGAGGAAAATATTTGTTACCAACAAAGTCACTCCGAAACATAGCCATACACCCCATTGGTAAGGAATTATATAACCATAGAGTGAAACACTTCCACGTATTCTATCACATGCTATAAAATTGAATCCATCCGATCTACCTGTACCAAAATATTTGGATCTTGGTCTATATTCTCTGTTGAATTGTAGAGATAGAGATGATAAGTACTTTGACTTTACGAACAACCCTCGACTCACATATTTACATATTGTAGAGTTTTCAAAGTCCTCTAAAATGAGGGAACTTATTATGACGTCCATTGTTTCTACTGTTGAGATGTCTTGAAAATTCAACTGTTGTATTGGTTTCTCAGTTCTACAGTGAAAATCCACGTGAATCTTACGATCCCGAAACCACAAATTAATTCCTTGAACTTGACAATTTTCTTTGTAATCTAGGGTTCGTCGCTTTTCAAAATCTTCTCTTGTTGATTCAAATTGTGGTTCGTATGTCTTGAGTTCTATGACCCCTAACAATTCCACGAAAGGTAGATTTCCATCAAAGCAATTCAATACACTGTACCCAATCATATTGATTTTATTCCAAAAATAAACTCGTGGGAAAAGTTCACCTTCCGAACTAACAATCTGAGCTGTCTTTACAATCACTGATTTCATCCCATTGAAGTATGCCGTGTCAGTAAATACGAAATGAACGTACGGTGTATTTACGTAAGGTAGATCAGAATTGTCATTGTTTTGGTCTCTCCAATAATTTGGAAAATGATATTTCCAATAATCTTTCAAGAGTATTCCCAAATCTCCATATACTGCCAGTCCAGACTTCATCCAATCACAAAACCAGGATATTTCTCTATACTCGTAAGTTAAATAATTATTCATGTCTATACTCCTCAGCTCACAAGTTATAACCACGAAATGAGACACACAATTAGCTCTTATGAAAGTTTGATCCGAAAATTTCGTTCGGGTTGTGTTATTCATGTTGATAACTTTACCAAGAGCAGTAGTTGAAGTTGCGCTTGGAAATTTTAGGACCCCAACATCTATCACGTCAAACTTGATTTGAATTACATGACAAT
The DNA here is from genome assembly GCA_034700305.1 of Protaphorura armata. NCBI lineage: Eukaryota > Metazoa > Arthropoda > Collembola > Poduromorpha > Onychiuridae > Protaphorura > Protaphorura armata. The sequence goes on from JAQIXO010000477.1 coordinate 4,029, forward strand.
AGCATTCTTGAAATGGTTCGACATATGAATTCAAGTCAATTTCTAATGTTGCAAGTGTGGTTTCAAAATATACTGTCGACAAAACCATTAGAACTTTGAGGAATTTCACAAATTTGTACCACATTTCGAGATTTATATTTCGGGTTAGGTGTACAAAATATTTAATGTTCAAAATATGTATTCAGCTGTATCTACACAAAGTGTACGGCTCAATGCTCAACTGTACTGAGACATTTGACAAAGAAAAGGTTGACAAAATCCTGTTGCGACCCCTCAATACTATTCATTTCGCTGAGTGCTAACATCTCTAAATACCGCGGTTGACATGGAGGTCACTTAATAATGAACCGCTCTTCCATCTCGAACTCGAATTCGTGAGCGCTATAAACCTTCGATCAATCCCGAAATGTAAAGAATATTAGTATTCAAAAATAGAAATGCAGTTCAATATTGAACCGCCACCCCATATCGCGTGTCGTGTAATCCATAATATTTACAGCTCTTAGCATTCAGCGGACTATAATGAAAAATCTTCAGGCCGGCCAGAGTCCTTGAATATGCAATTGCATTCTTTTATCCTCCAATCGTAATATGCTGACTACCTAGCTTAGGCCTTCCATACGTCCCGGTTTTGAATCCCCGTCCCGATTACCTGAAAAGATCTCGGTTTTGAGAAAATTGTCACCAGAAACCCGGTTTTATCACAATTCACAAGTCAGGTCAGAAAAAAGACAGTCATAAATTTTCAGGTGCATGCGGGATGACCACTCATGACCTTTGGGAGGGGCAATTTTGATTTCTGCGGAGAAAATTCGACTGATTCATGGTAATGGCCATCGCTCTTGTTAATTCAAACCGTGGTGTGTAATTGCTGAGGTTGAAGTAATATTTGTTTCCCAGAAAGAGTAGATTTCCATTGTAGCAATTGAATACGCCGTACCCTAGCTTATCAATTTTGTTCCGAAAATTAATTTGGAGGGAATAGTTCCGTTTTCAGGTTCAAGTCTGTAACAATCTCCAGGAAAATTGATTTATGTGCATTGAAAATTGACGTATTTGTGAGTATGAAATGAATGTAATATGGATTTACGTATGGAAGGTTCGAACTGTCGTACTTGCCTTTCCAATATTTAGGAAAATGGTACAACCAATAGTACTTCAACAGATTGGACAATATTCTCATATCTTCTGAGTGTACAAACTTCTTCCAACTTAATTCATGACGGGTGATTCGATCACAAGTTAAAATTACGAAATGTGCAACACAACTTGTCCTTGTAGAAGGACGATCCGACGACTTCCAGTTGATTCCAGTTGAGTGATTTGCGTACTTCGAAATGTCGGCGGCGGTAGTTGAAATTGTAATTGGAAATTTTATGACTCCAAGATCTGTCATGCCGGACTTAATTTGGATTACATGAATATAGCAATGTTGAAATGGTTCCAAATAGGAGTTCAGGTCAAACGGTACACAGCTAGTTAACGCCTCATCGCACAGGACGGTGGAAATTAGCAGAACAGTTTTGATCAATTTACCAAACAACAACATTGTGAAATCTGTATTTACAAATTTTAGTTTTTTTTAATAAAATCTATTATTAATTTTGTGTCATTTCTTTAAAGAGCTTAGTATTTTCAAGGTGTGTTCGACTTAAACGCTCGGGCTAATCGAGCAAGTCATTTCCCAGAAGTCGATACACCATGTAGAAATGGTTAGAGAAAGCCTGTTATAATTAATGTCGACAGCGTTTTGGTCTAGAGTTTCATCGTGCTAGAAACTATAAATTATAAAGTTGCCTTGCCTTCTGGCACTGAATATCAAATCGGGCCAGTAAAATATAGTTGCTTAACTAGATAGAGTCTAGATGCAGTCGACCAAGCTATAATTTCCGTATATTCGTACGTTTGGTTAGCGACATTAAATTCAGCACGATATCTAAATTATTCAAAAGAGTTTTTAGGATTTACTTTGAATGTGGTGATATCCTGATACCTGAATTCTGAAAGGTATTTATCTAATACATAAGATGACACTCTTGCTGCGGACAAAGTTGTTATAGAGTGCTCAAAAATTATAAGAAACGAATGTTTCCTCGGTCTTGACAATAATGCTGACCGCCTAAAGCACTTACTTCTGTGAGTTTGCCCGCAAATGGAAGATAATCGATACAAAATAAATATTGAAAAAAAGAGAAAGATAAATAGACTATAGGATGAACAGCCTGATTTACCTGAATTTAAGCGCCAACCGTTCCATTAGATCGTATTCTTGGAATAGTTATGTTGAACTTTAACCGGGCCTGATGGGCCAAAGACAAACAATTGTAGGGGCATCGCTCCCTTAACACTGATCACTGATAATTTCAAATATATTCCGGGTTTTACTCATAGTAATCGTGTCGACAGTTTAGGATCACATTTGAAAACGATTAATACGACATATTAATAACCCTAAAACATAATCGAATTAAAGGACTGTTTTTGTCCTCCATGGATACAACATTAAACACAATACACACCTCAAAATTCAACCTATGAATAGTATATTATATCGAGTGACTTTATAGCCTAATGAGTTGCCTCAGGTTTCAAAAAGCACTCGTATTCTTAACGTACAATAAGAGTCGAGTAATATATCCTAATGCCAGCATCACCAGTAGTTTAAGGGTGATAACCATGCGTCTAAACGATTCACAGATAAGGACAAGTGTTGAGAAACATATACCCGCACCATAGACCACAAATACTCCTTGTATGTTAGATTTCAGTCCGAGGTCAACAAATTGAGAAGAATCCAATGGTTTGATACGGCCGTACCTCTTAAGTTTAGTTGCTGCGAGAACTTCATCCCATTGTTTCATGATACCTGACTGAAATAAACCTTCTAATCGCATACCCAAGTAACTCTCGTCTGGATTATACTGTTGAAACTCCCAATACACATGGTGTTCCAACAGTGTCTCAGTTCCAATATAGGCGTGTTTCCTTATCTCTTCTGTTGGCCCATCTCTTCGAAGTCTTCGCAGTTCCATTTGTATTTCACTGGTTTTGTTAACAAAGGCTTTTCTGTGACAATTGAATGGATCGGAAGGCATCTCATCGTCGTTCGAAAGAGTTAGAATAATTGGACTAGGAATCCTTTCCAAAATACCTCTGTATTTTTCTGATAGGACTCTACTAGTCACATTTTCAGCAACGGCCAAGTGTCTCATGAGATCCATTCTAAAGTCTGAACCATTAACGCCATTCGACAACAAATGTCCAGTAATTCCCAAACCCAAACCAATAGTTTGAAATATCTTCTACGATAGTGAAATTGTTATTGATGAGATCATCAAAAGTTTCAAAATGTCCGTCTACAATAGGAGTCGTCAGATAATCAATTGCTATTCCTTTGTATGCATTTGTGAGAACAACATTCATGAGAGTAAACGGTCCGAAAAATATTGTGAAGACAGTCAATCTTTCTAATCGTTTTGACATGTTTAAACCCTGTTCCCAAAATACAGAGTATGGGATGAGGAATGATATGTCTCGTACATTCTTAATCTTGAATAATGTGAAAAGGAAAATATTTGTTACCAACAAAGTCGCTCCGAAACATAACCAGACACCCCATTGATAAGGAATTATATAACCATAGAGTGAAACACTTCCACGTATTTTATCACATGCAAACATGCAATGAAGTTGAATCCATTCGATCTGCCTGTACCGAAATATTTTGATCTTGTTCTAAATTCTCCGTTGAATTGTAGAGATAGAGATGGTAAGATCTTTGACTTTAGAAACATCCCTCGACTCACATATTTACATATTGTAGAGTTTTCAAAGTCCTGTAAAATGAGGGAACTTATTATGACGTCCATTGTTTCTACTGTTGAGATGTCTTGAAAATTTAACTGTTGTATTGGAATCTCAGTTCTGCGGAAAGCATCCACGTGAATCTTACGGTCACGATACCACAAATTAATTCCTTGGACTTGACAATTTTCTTTGTAATCATGTACCCGTCGATTTTCAAAATCTTCTCTTGTTGATACAAATTGTGGTTGGTATGTCTTGAGTTCCATTACGCCTAACCATTTCAATGAAGGCGGTTTCCCATTGAAGCAATTCAATACACTGTACCCGGTCATATTGATTTTGTTCCAAAAATAAACTCGTGGGAAAAGTTCACCTTCCGTACTAACAGTCCGAGTTGTCATGGTTATTGTTGACTTCATCTCATTGAAGTATGCCGTGTCAGTAAATATGAAATGAACGTACGGTGTATTTACGTAAGGTAGATCAGAATTGTCATTGTTTTGGTCTCTCCAATATTTTGGAAACTGATATTTCCAATAATCTTTCAAGAGTATTGGCAAATCTCCTGGTACTGCCAGGCCAGACTTCATCAAATCACAAAACCAGGATTTCTCCCAATAAGTTAAATAATTTTTCACATCTCTACTCATCAGATCACAAGTTATAACCACGAAATGAGACACACAATTAGCCCTTATGAAAGTTTGTTCCGAAAACTTCGTTCGGGTTGTGTTATTCATGTTAATAACTTTACCAAGAGCAGTAGTTGACGTTGCGATTGGAAATTTTAGGACTCCAACGTCTATCACGTCAAAGTTGAGTTGCATTATGTGACAATAGCACTCTTGAAACGGTTCTAAATATGGATTCAAGTCAATTTCAAACGTTGCGAGTGTGCTATCAAAATATATGGTCCACAAAACAAATAAACCTTTGAAGAATTTCACAAAGTACAACATTTCGAGATATATATTTGGGGTTAGTGGAACAAAATATTTAATGTTCAAAATATGTATTGAACTGTATGTACACAAAGTGTACGACTCGAGTGCTCAACTGTACTGAGACATTTGACAAAGAAATTTTTGAAAAAGGCTGTTGCGTTACACTTCGTCTTTCTAGCCACAACTGAATATTATTCATTTCGCGGAGTGCTAACAGTTGACATGAATATCACTGAATAATGAAGAGCTCTTCCAATTCAAACTCAAGTTCCTGAGCGCAATAGAGATTCTTCGATCGCTTCGAAATATAGAAAATATTGCTATTCAAAAATAGAAATGTAGGTAGTTCAATATTAGTTGACCGCCCCATGTCGCCGCCGTGTTGTGTCAACCATAATATTCACAGCTCTTAGCACTCAGCGCATCGTAATGAAAAATCTCCATAATGGCCAGATTGCTTGTATGTTCAATTGCATTCTTTTGTCCTGTAATCGCAATCTGCTGACTACTTTGCTTGGGCTTTCCATACGTGCCGGTTTTGAATCCCTGTCCCGATGTCCTGAAAAGATCCCGGTTATGAGAAAATTGTAACCGGAAACCAGGTTGTAGCAGAATTCACAGGTCAAAGAAACGACAGTCAAAAATGTTCAGGTGCATGGGGGTGATCTTTCGTGACCTTGGGAGGCGCAATTTTGATTTCTGCGGAGAAAATTCGACTGATTCATGTTGATGGCATGCCCGAGGACCAGAAAAGAATAATCTTGTTGCTGGTAAATGTGTAATTGCTATATCACTGTCCCTTGTGAGATTCCGTCTTAAGTTTTAAGTTATGAGCAATGTTTCATGCCACTTTAAACAGGCATGCCAAATTTCAAGCTAAACCGTCAAGTAATGTAACGAGTTCACAGATCAAAATGTTTGCTCTTAAACTCCTGCCTGAACCGGATGTCCAATGGTAGTTACCGACAATGTCCGGAAGTGCCAACTGCCAAATTTCAACCGAACCCTGTTGTATGGAGCAATCTCCGTGTAGGGGGATCTCTCAATATATTCAAAATAATGGTTCTTACACAGATCGTTATTTCAAGTTTATTTAGGATTTTATTCATAGTAACCGTGTCGATAGCTTAGGATCAGATGTGAAAACAATTAATGCCATACTATACTAATAACCCCAAAATATAATCGAATCAAAGGACTGTTATTGTCGTCATTGGCTTCAACATAAACACAATACACACTACAAAACTTAACTTAATTATGAATAGTACGTTATATCGAGTGACTTATTATTATAACCTCATGATTTGCCTCAGTTTTTTACAAACGCTGGTATTCTTAACGTACAATAAGAGTCGAATAATATATCCTAATACCAGCATCACCAATAGTTTAAGGGTGGCAACTATAAGTTTGAATGTTTCACAGATAATGACGAGTGTTGAGACACACACGCACACACCATAGACAACAAATACTCCTTGAATATTTGATTTCAGCCCAAGGTCAACAAATGAAGAATCCAATGTTTTAAGCCGACCATAGCGTTTAGCATTGGCTTCTGTGAGAACTTTATCCCATTGTTTAATTATTCCCGATTGAAACAGACCTTCTAATCGTATTGCCAAGTAACTCTGATCTTGATTATACTGTTGAAACTCCCAATACACATGGTGTTCCAAAAGTGTCTCCTTTCCAATATAAGCATTTGACCTTATCTCTTTAGTTGGTCCTTCCTTTCGAAGTCTTCGTAGTTCAAGTTGGATTTCACTGGTTTTGTTAACAAAGGCTTTTCTATGACAATTGAATGGATTAAAGTCCTTCGGAATTTCATCGGGATGCGAAAAACTTAGAAAAAGTGGACCAGGAATCCTATCCAAAATACCTTTGTATTTCTCTGATAGGACTTTAGTGGTCATGTTCTTAGATAAGGCGAAGTGTCTCATGAGATCCATTCTAAAGTCTGAACCATTGATGCCATATTCGAGAAATAATGTCTGGTAATCCCCAAACAAAAACCAATAAGCCTTAATATCTTCTACTATAGTAAAATTGTTATCTAAGAGATCATCAAAAGTTTCAAAATGTTTATCTACAATAGGAGTTGTTAGATAATCAATCGCTATTCCTTTGTACGCATTTGTGAGGACAACATTCATAAGAGTAAATGGTCCGAAAAATATTGTGAAGATCATCAACTTTTCCAATCGTTTTGACATGTTTAAACCCTGTTCCCAAAATACTGAGTAAGGGATGAGGTAAGAGCTATCTCGTACATGTTTGATCTTGAATAATATGAAAAGGAAAATATTTGTTACCAACAATGTCACTCCGAAACACAACCACGCCCCCCATTGGTAAGGAATAACAAAACCGTAGAATGAAATTTTTCCACTTATTTTATCACATGCTATGAAATTGAATCCATCCGATTTGCCTGTACCAAAATACTTGGATCTTGGTCTAAATTCTCTGTTGAATTGTTGTGACAAGGATGGCATGTACTTGGACATTAGAAACAGTGCACGATGATCGAACGTACAAATTGTTGAATTTGTAAAATCCACTAGAAGTAGGGAACTTATAATGATGCCCAGTGTTTCTACTGTTGGGAGGTCTTGAAAATTTAGCGGTTGTATTGGGTTTGTCTTCTCACAGCCGAAACTTTTGTAACTCTTACCTTCCCGATGCCACAAATTAATTCCTTCGACTCGACAATTTTCTTTGTAATCAAGCGACCGTCGCTTTTCAAACGTCTCTCTTGTAGACACAAATTGTGGTTCGTATGTCTTGAGTTTCATGATCCCCAACATATCCAAGAAATGTAGATTGCTATCAAAGCAATTCAACACACCATACCCGGTCATATTGATTTTATTCCAAAAATAAACGCGTAGAAAAAGTTCACCTTCCGAACTAACATAAATAGCTGTCTTGGCAATTATTGGCTTTATCTCATTGAAGTATGCCGTGTCAGTAAATATGAAATGAATGTACGGTGTATTTACGTAAGGTAGATCAGAATTGTCATTGTTTTGTTCTCTCCAATAATTTGGAAAATGATATTTCCAATAATCTTTCAAGATTATTACAAATTCTCCTGGTACTGTCACACCAGATTTCATCATATGACAAAACCAGAATTTCTCATTGTTCAAAGAAGTTAAATAATTTTTCATATCACTACTCCTCAGATCACAAGTTATAACCACGAAATGAGACACACAATTAGCTCTTATGAAAGTTTGTTCCAAAGACTTCGTTCGGGTTGTGTTATTCATGCTGATAACATTACCAAAAGCAGTTGTTGAAGTTGCGATTGGAAATTTTGGGACCCCAACATCTATGACGTCAATCTTGATTTGAATTACATGACAATAGCATTCTTGAAATGGTTCTATATATGGATTCAAGTCAATTTCAAACGTTGCGTGTGTGCTTTCAAAATATATGGTCCACAAAACAAATAAACCTTTGAAGAATTTCACAAAGTACAACATTTCGAGATTTATATTTGGGGTTGTAGGTTCAAAATATTTAATGTTAAAAATATGTATTCAACTGTATGTATACACAAAATGTACGGCTCGAGTGCTCAACTGTACTGAGACATTTGGCAAAGAAATGGTTGACCAAGGCTGTTGCGTTGCGCTTTCAAACTTTCTAGACACCCGACCCCTCAATACTATTCATTTCGCTGAGTGCTAACAGTTGACATGGATGTCACTGAATAATGAAGAGCTTTTCCAATTCTAACTCAAGTTCGTGAGCGCAATAGAGATTCTTCGATCGCTTCGAAATATAAAAATATGAGTATTCAGAAACAGAAATGCTGTTCAATATTAAGCGACCTGCCCATATCGCAACCGTAATATTTACAGATCTTAGCACTCAGCTGACCATCAGAGGTGGGTCAATTCGTTTTAAAAATGTACTTAAGTCCAAAGTACCAAAGTACAAGTCCGTACTTGGAATTGGACTTAAGTACTTTTGGAATTAAAGAGAAGTACTTGGACTTGGACTTAAGTACTTTCGGACTTGGAGCAAAGTACTTGGAATTGGACTTAAGTAATCCGGAATTTTTTGTAACTATTTAAAATTGTACTTAAGTTCATTAAATGGACTTAAGTCAATAATTATAAATACAATTTTGGACTTGGACTTGGACTGAAGTACTTTTGGAATTTTGAGAAAGTAATTGGACTTGGAGCAAAGTACTTGGACTTGGACTTAAGTACTTTTGGAATTTTGAGAAAGTAATTGGACTTGGACTTAAGTACTTTTGGACAGGGGGGAAAGTACTTGGACTTAAGTACTTTTGGAATTATGAGAAAGAACTTGGAAGTACAATTTTAAGTAGTTCCAAAAAATTCCGGATTACTTAAGTTCAAGTCCAAGTACTTTTCCCCAAGTACAAAAGTACTTAAGTCCAAGTACTTTCTCTAAATTCAAAAAGTACTTAAGCCCAAGTCCAAGTACTTTCTCAAAATTCCAAAAGTACTTAAGTCCAAGTCCAAGTACATTCTATAAATTCAAAAAGTACTTAAGCCCAAGTCCAAGTACTTTCTCAAAATTCCAAAAGTACTTAAGACCAAGTCAAGTACTTTTCTTTAATTCCAAAAGTACTTAAGTCCAATTCCAAGTACGGGCTTGTACTTGGTACTTTGGACTTAAGTACATTTTGAAAAGGAATTGACGCACCTCTGTACATACCTAAATGGATTATAATAGAAAGTACCAGTGTGGCGAGTCTAGGATTGTATGCCACAATGGTACAAATAACGTTCACACACAAAGTACTTCTTTCGCAAAATTTTGATAACGAGACATGAAGGCGTGAACATATGCCGCCAGAAGCGAAAAGAAATGATGTTATATTTAGCACTAGTAGTATTAGCATATATAAATCAACTTTACAGGAATATTTGATCCAAAATGGCGTACTTAAATTCGGCAATTTTTGTATTTATTCTCTAATTGTAACCTGGAATACAATGCACAATAGGCCCGAAGGGCAGAAATTTTTTTGACTTTCCTTCATAAAATAATGTAGAAAGTACTCAATTTGCCCATGTTCTTCTCGATTTTACTTAACTGTAATTCGTTTTTATCTAGTGTACTTAAAAAAACGAATACTAGAGTACTAGTATAAGGCACAAAATTACACATGGGAACAGGCCTAATTGTGCCTACTCCTAGACTCGCCACTGGAAAATACTGGTTCACAATTCACATGAATGCCATCGTTTCAAATTAATTTTTCGTAACAGCAGTGATGTCAGGGATTATTAGGCCTACTGGTCGGGATGGGAAGACCTAGGGATTCCCTTGACTGATAAATACGCTGACCTGGGTCTGACCTGACCGGACGAATGACATGATGACTGGGCATGTCAAAAAACGGCAGTCAGAAATTTTCGGGTGCATAGGGGATGACCATTCTTGATCATTGGAGGCACAATTTTGATTTCTGCAGACCAAATTCGACTGTTGCATGGTCATGACATGCATGCCCAGGGAGCAGAAAATATATAATCTTTTTGTTGGTATATATGTAATGACTATCCCTTGTGAGATTCCGTCATCTGTTAAATATCCAAATTAATTTGGATTACACGAGTGTAGCATTTTTTTAATGACACGAAAAATGAGTGCGGGTGCACCTGAGTTGTTAATGTGGTTTCAAAATAAAAGGCGGAATATGAAAAATTTGAGGAATTTAAACGACATTTTCACATATACTTATATTTGTGCGTTTGTTGTGACTGCTATGAGGTTTTATTATTATATTTAATGGACGAACTTTGTATTCGAAATATATCTGCGTGACCTAAAGTGTAGCAAAGGCATTAAATGGTTGAAAAGGACTTTCTTCGCATGACTATCTTCATGTTCTCATATTTGTTTTCTTTTAACTTACCGTATATTACCGATTAGAAGCCGGTTCCGAATACAAGCCGGGTCTCAAATACTAGCCGGGTCTTTCTCCACCTTTCTCCATGTACCCTTATGGAGAAAGTGGTGAAAGTCTGTGAACAGAGACCTTGCCTGAACAAATAGAAGCCCGGGCTTCTAATCGGTAATATACGGTATATACCTAAATGGATTATAATATAAAGTACTGGTTCATATGAATACCATTGTTTGAAATTCATTTAGATTTTATTCGTAATAACTGTGAGGTCAGGGTATATTAGGACAGGAATATTAGGGACACGGAGTGGTTGAGGACGAAAATTATCCTCACAATATCTAATAAACATTTAGTATAAATGTTATTTATCCGAAAGTGAAACTGATTCATTCACATGTCCCTTTTAACTTTCGATACAATGCATTTCTTAGCATATACAACTTTCTAAAAACGCCGGTATTCTTGACGTACAGTAAGAGTTTCGCAATATATCTGAATACAAGCATCACCAGTCGTATAAAAATAGCAATCATGCGCCTGAATGTTTCACAAATAAAAATGACTGTTGAGAAACATACACACACACACTCTACACCACAAATACTCCTTGTATAATTGATTTCAGTCCAAGGTCAACAAATTGAAAAGAATCCAATGGTTTGATTCGGCCATACCGCTTAAGCTTTGTTGCTGTGAGAACTGTATCCCAATATTTAATTATACCTGATTGAAATAAACCTTCTAATCGCATTCCCAAGTAACTCTGATCTTGATTATACTGTCGAATCTCCCAATACACGTTGTGTTCCATTAATGTCTCCCTTCCAATATAGGCATTTGATCTTATTTCTTCACTTGGTCCTTCCTTCCGCAGTCTTTGCAGTTCAAGTTGGATTTCTGTGGTTTTGTTAACAAAGGCCTTTCTGTGACAGTTGAATGGATTCGTCGGCATCTCATCGGTTTTCGAAAGAGTTAGAATAAGCGGTCCAGAAATCCTTTCCGAAATACCTCTGTATTTTTCTGATAAGACTTTATTAGCCATATTTTCAGCTAAGGCTAAGTCTCGTGACATCCATTCTAAAGTCAGAACCATTGACACCCAGTTCGGCCACAATTGTCCAGTAATCACCAAACCCAAACCAATAGCTTGAAATATCGTCTACGATAGTAAAATTATTATTGATGAGATCATAAAAAGTTTCAAAATGTCTATCAACAATAGGAGTCGATAAATAGTCAATGGCTATTCCTTTGTACGCATTCGTGAGTATAATGCTTGTAGTATATCGCTTGAATAATCAGTCAAAAGGAAAATATTTGTTATTAACAAAGTCACTCCGAAACATAGCCATGCACCTCATTGGTAAGGAACAACAAAGCCGTAGAATGAAATTTGTCCACTTATTTTATCACATGCTATAAAATTGAATCCATCCGCTCTACCTGTACCAAAATATTTGGATCTTGCTCTAAATTCTGTGTTGAGTCGTCGTGATAAGGATGGCAAGTTCTTGGAATGTAGTAAAACATGTCACGATTCTGAAATTTACATGTTGTTGAGTTTCTGTAGTCCTCTAAAATGAGGGAAGTGATTATGGTGTCCAGTGTTTCAACTGTCGAGATGTCTTGAAAATTTAACTCTTGAGTTCGTATTGGTTTTTCAGTTATACACACCTCATTCTTATGAAACTTAATGTCCCGATTCCACAAATTAATTCCTTGGACTTGACAATTTTCTTTGTAATCATTCATCCTTTGCTTTTCAAATGCTTCTCTTGTTGACACGAATTGTGGTTCGTATGACCTGAGTTTTATATGCCATCCCCATGAGAATTCCGCTAATAGCAGATTTCCATCAAAGCAATTCAGTACGCCATATCCGGTCTTATTGACTTCACTCCAAAAGTAAACTCGTGGGAAGAATTCACCTTCCGAGCTAACACGCTCAGCTATCTTCGCAATGCCTGATTTAGCAGCATTCATGTATTCAGGCTCAGTAAATATGAAATAAACGTATGGTGTATTTACGTAAGGTAGATCACTCGCATCATTGTTTTTGTCTTTCCCATATTTTGGAAAATGATATTTCCAATAGTACTTCAAGAGATTTTGAAAATCTTCTGGCACTAATATTGCCAGTATTCATAAGATTACAAAACATCTTTCATTTTCATCTTTGGATTTCTTCCAATGATATTTTCCCCCTGAATCACTGATCTCACAAGTTATAACCACGAAATGTGACACAATTAGCTCTCATGAAGTTTGGTCCAAAAATTTGGTGGCTCTGGTTGATTTCTTCATGTTGTTGGTAATATCAGTGGCAGTATTTGTATTTGATGTTGTGATTGGAAATTTTAAAACTCCGATGTCTATCATGTTCAGGTCAAACATGAGTTGGATTACATGGCAATAGCATTCTTGAAATGGTTCCAAATATGGATTCAAGTCAATTTCTAATGTGGCAAGTGTGGCTTCAAAATGTATGGTTCACAAAAATAATAGAACTTTGAAGAATTTTACACATTTGTTGCACAACATTTTGAGATTTGTAGTTCGGATTTTGGCGTCCTATATTTAATGTAGTTTTGTACTCAAAGAATATGTTAACAATGTGTTCGACTAGTGTACTCAACTGTAGCAATGTAATTAACCAATGATTGAAGTGGTCTGAAGCTTCTCGACTTTCAAGCGTGCTGGCCACCCATGAAGATTACTCATTTAGCTAAGTGCTAGCAGCATTAAATATTACGATTGACACGGCGGCATGAAACGGTCACTGAATAATGAACGAGTTTTCGTGGTTTGAACACTAAAATCTTAAGGATTCCAGACGTGATCGAATCGCTGTAACGCAATGGAACATAATAAAAGGTTCACTGAAGAGGGAAGATTATCTCCTGATAATAACCAAAACGGCTCAAACGTCGTTCAAATCTAACGCCTTCCTTGATTAACATACTCTCATCCCCAGTCAACTCTTTGTGTGAATTCCGGAAGAAACAAATTTTCGTAAGGGTACCCCTTGTAAAATTACACCCAGGTGGTAGCCCACGCTGATTTCTAGAAAATTCATTTCTACGCCAATGCATTGTGTGTGTGTGTGTAGTGAAAAAGAATATATTTTTGTCCATGGATTTCGGATCGGATTACAATACATATAGGGGAAAATACCCATAAAAGTATTTTGAACTACAAAGTGTACTAAAATACTATAATTCTCGCTTGAAAATTTTGTAAAAACATAATTTCCGTTTATAAAAATCATCTGTGGAAGATATGTGCAAGTAGCCAGTCGAGTCCAGATTCAGATTTTGTTTTATTATAATGAGAAATCGAATGAGAAAAGAGTTCGATGCATTGTCTTGTCTGTAAAGTTGTTTCCATTTTCGTATTAACAATTAGTGCAGAGCAAGGGTTGTATCTTGGTGCAGAGTTAAATTTTGCCTGTGTACACAAACACATACACGTCACAGGGTTCTAATCAACTAAACAGTCTATGAACAATGTTTAATTTAAGAGGTAGTGGTTCATTTCCTAAACGAAATAAAATTTTAATACTAAGAAAATGTAGTAGTGCATGCATAGTGTTCAGAGCGATTGATAGACGGCATTACCATAACCACCCTATTAGAGATATTCTGTTCCAGCCCGTCAAAGCCCGCCATTATTTTTTGCACACTCTAACCGTTCGGACTTGAGTCTTCGTCTTGATGGACTGGAGTACTCATCCGTTGTATATTTACTTGTCATATTTCATCTGGTTTTTCTAAACTAATTTTTCATATTGTTGAACTCGTCACATGAATTCTGAATTCATCCTCCTACAACGCTACTTTGTACATCCACATCCACGTCTACCTCGGCTCTAAAGCTGTCTGCATACTTTTTTAGTTAAGCCTTCGCTTTCCGTTCATCCTCTAGTTTCTCTTCGCTTTCACTTCCGCTTCAGGTTTCCGCATGCGCGTGAAGGTAATTTTCAATTGGAATTCCCACTCTCACTCTTCACTTCACTTAAGAGACTCAAAAATTCAACTTTTCCGCTAAGCGAAAATCGTTCATTAGGGACGCCTTAACATAACTAAAGCGAAGGAGGAAAATAAGTATATAAGGCGTTAACGAAAGAGAAAACAAAAGCGAAGCGTAAAGCGAAAGTTTAACTAACAATGGAACTGTCTGACCTGTAACCCGCGGACTGACCTCAAACTTTGTGTGGTGGTCAACCCGACCTTGGTAACAACTAGTATCCATATCCCATCGGCAGTCCTCCACATGCGCGCCGCGCAGCTGCGCGCGAATGATTATCCCCCATGCCATTCAATGTAATGTGAAAACAGCTACCACAACCGGGAAGGCAGCCAGATCCATGATGGTAGGCGCTCCCTCTCCGAATTTCACATACGTTGAGTAGCATGGGGGATAATCATTCGCGCGCAGCTGCGCGGCGCGCATGTGGAGGACTGCCGATGGGACATGGATATTAGTTGTTACCAAGGTCGGGTTGACCACCACACCAAGTTTGTGGTCAGTCCGCGGGTTACAGGTCAGACAGTTCCATTGTAAGAAGTATATCGAGCCCTTTACCATTCAAATTACCTAAAATTTGGTATTGCTACATTTGAAGCGACCAGAGAATTTGTGAAAGTCATCACACACTCTGAATCAAAGCTTTGTCTATTTCTGTGGTTTCGTTGCCATTCAAAGTACCCAAATGTGGTCTTGTTACATTTGAAGCCACCAGAGAATTTGTAAAAGTCACCACACACCCTGAATCAAAGCTTTGTCCATTTCATTAGTTTCATTACCAATCAAATTACCCAAATGTGGTCTTGTTACATTTGAAGCGACCAGAGAACTTGTAAAAGTCAACACACACTCTGAATCAAAGCTT
>JAQIXO010000478.1:0-19583 GCA_034700305.1 Protaphorura armata
TTAGTTTTGTATTCGGATGACAATTTTTATTACACACGTAAATATCGACAACAAATAGTTGTAAGTTTGCTCTTGTTCTTACAATTAGAAATTCTCTAATGCACCGTCTTTAATGCTGATCAGAATATTCGTCAGTGTTGAGAATATGATTGCAAAGTATTCAATTGGAGTTAATTTTGTAATTGTGTAGAATGGACCAACTGTGATACCAAATGGTTGACAACCCGCCCACTGCTTGCGAACAATTTTAGGATCAATACCAACCCTTCCGATTTGTTTCGTTATTGAGGCAGAATTTTCGTATAGCTTTCCAGCCTTGACAAAGAAAATGCCCAACGTTCCAGCGTCCGCCACTGCTGCGCTGACAGTGAATGCAGCGATGAATTTGTTGATTTTATCCAATTGACTCAGGCCCACTGTTGCCGAGAATAATAAATTCATACTGAGAGCCAATTTGAAACAAGGGAAAAACATGAGGCCGAAAGCGTTGTAGTAGAGCACATTCAGAATTTGAATGGACTTGTATTTGTAGATGGCGTCAGACGGTGAAGCATTAGTTTCATGTGTTCCCAAATTACTATAGAAATTTTGGAAAAAAATTATTAATTATTAATATTTATTAATTAATAAAAATAAGAAATATTTAATTACGATTCTAAAATTTTAATACCTACCTTTGAATCAATTGCAAAGACGAGTCTGCAGTTTGGACATAGAGAAGATTGAACACACATTCAATCGCAAATCCCATCCATGCCGTTGTAAGCCACCAGAATTCAATGAAAGCCATGACGAATTTTAAAATTTTAATTTTTTGTAATTCGGAGCCAAAGTGTGCAAAGAAATAACGTCTGTGAGTAGGAAAAATCCAAAACATTCCTGCATTGAAAAATCCAGCCGCAAATGAAGAGTAGTGAAGAAGGACAGCCAGACGGTCTATCTGCTTCCATTTGTAAGCCAGGATTCTCCGTTCCTCTCGATTTCCTTCATGAAATAATTCGGTGAATATTTAAAAAGAACACTCATCTATAAAATTATATTTGGTATAATAAAATGATTTACCGTGATTTTGAATTTGTAGCATTTTGGAGAGTACATTTGCAATTGAGTGTGAAGAAAAGAGGAAATGAATATTATCCGTGAAAACGATAGAATAACCCGTACACCAAAACATGTGGAGTAAAAACTCGAGAAAATCTTTTCGTTCCAAATATTCATGAAAATGACGGAGGAAATCCACGCAGAGGAAAATGTAATAGCAAATGTTTAAAATTGCAAATGCCTTGAAACAAAATATTTTCAATTTGTTGGTTGTATATTTTATATTATATTCGGAATCCTCGAGTTTCCATTGAAATGGAATCAAATTGAAAAAATGAACTCTTTTTGCAAAATTCATGGAATTTTTTAAAGGATTTTGAATGATTTCCATTTTGGGTAAGGAAGTGAGGTATCGTCACTAGTCTCTGATAAACTACATGGATTGTAATGCCACTGTATTTTATAGGTACGGTACGTTTTAAGTTTTAAACGTAGCACCAGAATTTGAGCTAACCGGCCGGACTGCCGGAATCGTACTTCCCCTAATTATAGACATTTTGCTTCTGAAGCAATTAAAATAGTAACTCCAAAGGAAACCCATCGGAAATCAATTAGTATTGTTGACGTAATCAAAACCCGGCTTTCGGAATTGCGAATTAATGGAAGTGTTAAATAATTCAATCTCAATCGTTTTCTGTACTGAATACTTGTCCCAGTCCTTTAGTAACATGACAATTAAGTTGAGCCAATTAGTCAGACTAAGTAATTCACGGGTTCTGGTGCATGGTGGTTTTACTAACTACACTCACACTCCTGTTTTTCAAATACGTCTATTATCCATTGATTGGAAGTATTTAAGAATGGTCTGTCCACTATGCGTCGTACTCTTGCATATTTTATTGATTACAAACCAGATGTGGAGATGTGATTATGATGTTACTCCAATCGTACCACTTTGTTAAATCCTTTTCCAATAATACATCCGAATAGATTCCAATTATATTTATGAGGATTGTTTCGTGAAATTAATCAAAACAAACCTAAGCAGATTCGTAGTTTCAGCAAATAAAGCTTAGAATTCAAGAACTGTTTAATTATCTACTGATTGTTGTACATTTGTAGTTAATAATTAATAAAAAAAATAATAGAAACTACGAAATACACACGCGCCCTTGTAGTTTGAATAAATTGAAAATATACATTATATTACCAGTAGTTAAATATAATGGTAATAATGAACAATAGCTGCTAACACCTATTATAGGAAATAGACATTAATTCCTCTCTCCCAGTGCATTGGTCGTTGTCCATCTTTACTTGTGGTTGATTCTATTGTTGATTTCCTCTTGTGTGAATCTTTCTGTGTCGATAAAAACTTGAATTTTGCCTGAATTTCTTCAAATATATCTGACACGTGTAGGGTTTTTCTCCGGTGTGAGTCAATAAATGACGATTAAGGGATAATTTTCTCTTGAAACTTCGATCGCATTGACTACAAGTAAATTGTAAATGAGATTTTCCATGAACTTCCAATTTAGTCTTGGAAGGAAAGCACTCATGACATTGAGTACACGGAAATGGTTTTTCAGAAGCATGAATTTTCAAGTGTGACTTCAAGTTTTTCATCAAAGCAAATACTTCTCCACATTCCTCACATTGGTTTCGGATCAAGTCTTTGTGATTTTCGGCGATGTGTTGTGTAATTTCATTTTGTGTATTAAAGATTTCTCCACACCCATGACAAGACAAAGGTTTTTTGACTCCGTGTACTCCCTTCACATGTCGTTTGAGTGATGGATTGGAAATGAATGATTTGTCACATTGATCACATGGATATTTGGGATTCTCATGACGTTTTTGATGAAGAGTCATGAGCTTGACTGTCGTGAACCCCTTTCTGCATGTAGGACATTTGTGTATTTTCTTACTTTCCTTGTGCATAGACTCAATGTGGAATTGAAGCGATTGACGCAGTTGAAAACGTAAGTTACATTTTTCACAACTGAATGGTTTCTCCTTCACATGATCAGCAATATGTTGTTGGAGGGCTTCTCTTTTAACACATCTTTGGTGGCAGTATCCGCAAATCATATCTTGTTTTGCTCCAGCGGTCTCCCCATTCGCTATTTGAATCGTATTCTTAAGTTCCGTGTCCGACATTTTTGGGTTTCAAACAAACAGGTTCCTTTATCGAAATTCAAATAAAAAAAGAGGTATTATTTGCGTAGGAGCGCAGGCTTGTATGTACGATAACTTTTTTCAACTTACACATGTAGTACAGTCCCTCGTATGGTTGAATCTTCCACTTTCGGCAGTAGCTGTCAAGCACTTCAGCACTGCGTCTTCCAAAATTTATTCAAGTCTGTTTAACGGATTTCTGCTGCATATTTCCCATCCATGGAGTTGAGAAAGAGAAATTGAAATGGTTCTTACAAATTGGAAACTGGAGGCCTGATTAGACGTTGAACCTTTGGTCATGTTTAAACAATGCATTTTTGAACTTTCTAATTCGATGACGTGTGGCTCAGTTGGGCTTCACTTTGAACAAATATATTATTGAGTTTTATAGCGTCGTTAATTTTAATGACTACATTAAATGTTTCGTACTGCTATAGTAGAACTTAAAACGTAGGAATTAACCAGCAGAAAATTGCATTATCAGGGAGAACTGGGTGTTGAATATAAAGTAGGGTAAGTCATGGTCAAGATTAAAACTTTCTTATTCCATGACATAAGTTGGGAAATGTACTCAAGCGTGATTCTGTAATTTCTTGTACTTGAAATCAATTTCTAGGTCATCTCATGGTAAACAGACCAAGTCACGGCTTGCAATGATCGGAAGTGAACTGGATCCGCTGCCCATTCGTGTTCTCGTCAAAATGGAAGACTTCTGCGCTGCTATAATTAGTCTTTCTTAATTATATGGATCAAAGTGCCCCACATGTTTCAAAATTTTGTATAATATTACCCGTTTCATACACAAAGACAAACTCCAATTCCTTACCAAATTATTGTGATACCTGAATCATTCATTACTTTCAAAGTTCTTAAAGCCAAATTCTGAGCAGATTGTCATTACATTATTAATTGTCTACGTTAATTATGTCTCTGTCGTCTTTCTGAACATTGAATATAAAAATTGTTTCCTTGCTTATTTTTGGTCTAGCTCGTATATATATATACTACATTAAGACATTTTGTTTAGAAATTAAGAGACCGTCGTTGAAACTTTATTTTTAAAATATTTAAGGCTCGCTGGTTGTAATTGTAAGTAAAAATAAAATGACACTACATTCCCAGGAATTTTGTGCACCGTACGCCGGCCTGCGCCGCGCGTACCGAAGTGAGTGAAGTGTGAGACCCCATATCCATAAACTATTAATATACTCATATTAATACTACATGGGCAATGACGGGTATTATTAAAAGTAATTCATACAGTCTCTTGCCCTCGGAGCCTCTTCTGATTTTCACGTAGTTGAGTTTGCATTTACAAATAGTCGAGTTTATTACGAGGACACAATAATGACCCACCGGTTCGTGCTCAATTCTCACCTGCTCGAACATATTTTTTCAGTTCTCGGTCTCGACTGTATCCAATAACGTTTTTATCAGTTAATCTTGTCAACGTCACCTTTCATCATATTTCGTCGAAAAAACAGCTCGATTTTGCTGGTGGATTCGCCCCTTCTTGTCCTCGTCATGCTCCAGAGTAAAGTGGTAGACAAGTGTTGTTAAGAGGGGCTGGGAAGTTGAATTTTGGAAAGTATTTCAAGTTTTCCGAACAAGTGCGAATAATTTTGGTGATCCTGGATTTCTGAAAGAACTTCCCTGTGGAACACATCCTTCCGACAACACTTCATTGAGGCGGATTCGGAAGGAATCTGCATGGGCCAGCTTAACATGAAATGCAACAAGATGTGATCGACGGACTGACTGTACCTTATGTAGAAGAACGACAATATGAAAAACGCCAGCGTTGTGTCGGAGTACCCCTACCCTAAGAAAGACACAAGAAATGTTAGGATCAATAATTAAATGTTAGGATTATTATTTCGTAGCGGATAAATGTAAGTTTATAAATTCAATTTTTGTGATGACAAACATACATTACATTGCATTGCACAATTACACACATCCGATAATCCAATACGCTCTGTTATCCCAATGATATTGTTCGATTCTGATAATCTATTTATTTTACAGGACTACTTCAAATCCAACTCCAATCTCATCTAAAGGAAATTTCCGAACAACTATTAAGCTGATTGCCTGTAGTAACCAGCCCTGACTTCCGTATGGACCATAGGCGATAAAATGCGAAATGACTTAGAACATACCCGATGCAAGACCATGTAGTAATAAGAACTGTCCGTGCCAGGTCAAAAAAGAAACTTGGCACTGACATGTCTTTTTTTAAAATAATTTTCATCGGGTAAGTTATTGTCTGATAAAAAGTATTCATGCTAAGTTTCCTGTCAGAACAAAGAAAATGCCAAATGTAATGTGGATTTTCAATTGAAAATGTATTTTAGAGCAGAGCCGGGAAAGAGCTAACTAAGTCTAGACTGGTCGCCTCCGCCTGCGCCTACGTAACATTTCTTTAAGAACAAGTCTCGATTGATTCATCACTAGGTGTCACAGGATGATTTTTGGCAGGTTATGTAAATGAAATTTTGACATTAATTTATCTTAACTGTTCGTACAGGCGTTTTGAAGTATGTCCTCTCAAGTATAAGAATTCATGAAAAATAATCGCATAAATAATACATATGAATTGTTTGTTTGTTTGTTTGTTTGTTTGTTTGTTTCATATTTTTGTGCTCCAGAACCGTCATCCCAGCATATTTAAATGCAATTAGAATGAATTAATAGTTCTAGCACTGAAAAATAGGAATAGCACTGAAGAATTGCATAGCACATATACAATATAAAATAAAAATACAAGATTTTTCTGATTATATGTGTGGTAATGAGAAGTGAATAAATGACCAGTAATGTTGGGCTTCGTGCTAACGAATGTTCGTGACTAAATGACCCCAAACGTGACAGACCAAGAAGAGTAATAATTACTGTCCCTGGTCTGTTCTCCAGCCACGTGACAGACCAAGAAGAGTAATAATTACTGTCCCTGGTCTGTTCTCCAGCCATAGAGGACAAAATAAGCAACAAATCATGTATATTCTTGTTTTAGCGTGTGTCGTGAAGTTTGAAGACTATAATTAACGTACTTAGCAATGAAAGCATTACGCATTAATAAAAACTGTCGATTCTGAATATTATTGTGTCGTATTCGTATGTAATAGAATATCGTCGCCATTAATTGCCATAGTCTGGTAACTTTTGTGAAGAATTGTCTAATAAAGAACGTGTAGTTTGAAATTTTATTATTACGTTTAAACACTTTCGACCTTAGCATTTTTCCGCACTGGATTTCCTGTCGCAGATTTCAAAAATGTTTCTATAAGTAATACAAGACTGCTTAACACAAGTCCACAGCCCGCAATAATGAATGGTGTTTGTACATCTTGGAGTTGAAATGAAATAAATTTTAGAGATGGGCACGATGGGTGTTCCAGGAGTTCCATTCTTTTAGTGAGTCCTAGGTGAAGAGAAGCTATCCCGTTCTCTCCCATTTTTTGACGTCTAAAGTTAAAACAGGAAAAGCACAAGTACAAAAAATCTTGTTAGCATGACCGCCTAAAAAGGTAAGAAATCAAGTTAACAGACTCACGCATGAGAAAAATGATCTGCAAAGGGGGAATTTTTCCAAACAAATGCAGATAGTTGAGAAGGGGTATCACGTAACTCGACGCTCTTCAACTCCATACATATTTCTCCCTCTGACCAATTCTCCGTCAGAATTTTAAATCCGGGTTCCAAATATTCAGCGATGAATGCATATTTAGAATTGTGTAGCAAGTACGAAAATCCACGTTCCATACTTACGTTACTACTGGTCAGATGTAGATTTGTCAATATACTCTCTGTCAAAGATTTCCGGTTCCCATCCTCCGAAAGCATAAGGTAAGAATCCTTCCATATACCAAACTTGTAACCTTTGGAAGCCAAGCTGTCTTCCGTTTCAGGCATTTCAGTTTGAATACAGAGAGATGAAATCAATTGACTAGAATAGGCTGCCGATAAGCACAAGCAGAGTACATACGCCATAAATCCAATTATTCTAACACTGTCTCGAGGCTTGTCCTCGTCATAACCTGCATTTTGTAAAAAAATTACTCGCGTGAGTCAAAATAATAAAAACTATTTAACATAAATATGCATGGCCAGAGAGCACATGAAATTTCAAGTGTACATCTGTTTAGAAAATACTACAGATTTGAGTTTCCCCCAATTAGGAAATCATATACAAATCGAATACCTTTTAAGGAGATTGTGGCTACCATTTGCCAAACGGCGTTCGATACACCACCGCGGTCAGGTCCGAAACTAATCCGAAGTAACGTACATAACATGAGAACACCAAATGCCCCTATCCAAGCATTTAATTGAAATGGAGCTTGATAAGCATTCGTGCCGTGTCTGGCCGATGATGTAAAATAGATTTCCGCAATTTAAAACATAATAATTGTGAATAAGAGATATTTAGATTAATAGAACTCATAGCCTCCAGATATAACTCACGATCTGACGTAAGTGGACGGTAACAAAAATTTGAAGGATTTTTGCCGTGAAATCAGTATCGTCGCCGGACTATGAGCCATGTCAATTTGATTGGTTTCCAATTGTTGGCCCATACCGGTCCAATTTCCATAGGAATCCTTATGAGCCCATGTATTCGCTGTAATCGTCTCCAATCTATACATCCTCAGAAAACAAATTAAGCTCTTGAAATTTCTTACAATTTGGTTTTACTTACGAGAAATTCAAGTGATCCTGAGTGTAAGCCAAGTATTGGTAAGAAATCGAAAAGTTTGTGTGATCCTTGCCTTGGAAAATGTCCCAACTTGAACTGGATTTTATGTTCCAATTTTTCTATAGAAATTAATAAAATTATTTTGTCAGAAGTTGACTGGACGAATATCCGCTTTAATGTATTTCTTACCACGTGACCAACTTTGATTAAGCTTTGAGCAAAATTCTTTCTTCGGTGAATCAAAGACTGGAATTTCGCATAGTTACTCTCAAGTCTTACTTCATGGGAAAACGTATCATTCTTAATAGAATAAATTTCAAATACCGCGTCATCAACCAGAACGTAAATATGTGAATTCAAAAGAAAATGTGAGAAATGACCATTCAAGATTTCACGTTTTAATTCTCCCAGTGAATCTGACCAAAGGATGATAATAACTTGAGACGGGTTTACTTTCAAATAAGAAATACCGCGAAATATTTCTTCTCTGTTTTTCTGAATAATTAAGAACGTGTTGACGTCTTGGATTGGAGAATCAAAATGATGTGGAGAAAATGCCGTTAATATTTGGATTTGCAATTTAGTACAGGACAATACCTGAGTGTATTTTGTCCAACTAGTCTCATTCTCGGATGTCATGACAACCATGTTCGAATGTCTAGGGATTTCACCCAAATTTTGTAATACTATTAGAATTGAAGGAACAATCGAAATCGTTGCTAACATTTCGTTGACTAAAACTCTTTGGCTTGGAATTGACCTTAGTACGTTCGTTCAATTCGGTGGTGCCCATATCGATTATATGTCAAACATGCTTCAAATTTAATTGTCATTTCCAGATATCCGAAAACAGAGTTTGTAATAAATGAACTATTATGTGGAAAATAATTGAATGTCACTTCAAGAGTACTCCGTAAATTATGAATTATTCGTAAACGAATTCTCGGAATCTCAATTCTAAAACGTGTTTTTCACATATGTGGAAATGGTGACAAACGACAAGAATGAAGATGTCGGCTAAAGTATACTTAATCTATATTTTTCACACAGGAGACCACAATAATAATATGGACATTATAATGTATGAAACCGGAAAATTATAATTATTTACAGGAGCGGGCGATCGCGGTATTCGGAACACCAATGGTATTCGGGTATGATAGATGGATTTGATGAAATGGTTTTCCATCCACACCAATTTAAATTGGGAAGGTGCAGTAGCAGTGTGAAGCAAGGTTGGAATTTAAGACTTCGTTATTTGAAGCAACTTTGATGGAGCTTTGCAAAAATTTAGAAGCAAACAACCAGGTATTACTTACAAATAAAAACATTGTACAACTAACTAAACACATAGTTGTTACTAGAAATTGTTTATTTAATTCAATTAAATTCAAATGTACATTCCTGTACATGAACTAACAAAAATTTACACGTGCACATTACATTGTGAATAAGATTAGATGAGACGGTGTAAAATCTTGCATCTTCTTTAACTTTAAATGGAACAAAGAATACTGAGTAACAAAGTATGAGCCATTGTTGGGAGTGAAATAATTTTCAGGTCAAATTAAAATACTGACGAAGATTTTAATCGAACTATCCGGAATTTTTAGCGAAAGTCAAATGTGGTACTAATAAAACTGACGGCCTAGCTACGCGCATAATATGCTGGTGGATATTTTTTGTTGTTACTATTTTAATTCAATTTAATTCACATTGACTTGCATACCTAGACTAATTGAAATTGAAATACACTTGTATACAGGACAGTGTTAGACATAATAAGTATTAGTTTCAAGGCGTTGGTGTGTTTAAAACTTCATTCGGTCGGATGAAATTCCATCGATTAACTTATTGTGTAAAAAAATGTAACCGACCGAAGAAAACAAAGCGGGGAAAAATTAAACGTTGAGTTTGTTGTTTGATTGTATATTGTTCGGAAAAACAGTTTCGATCAGGGTAAAAATAATCGGGTACTCCAAATTGTATTGAAGTGAACCATAAGGGATTGTTAGAGAATTCTACTTTCCCCAATCATGCATTGATTATGAAAACCAAATGAGTAAGACAGGGAGGTAGAGAGTTACCCACAATGTGTTCCATAACACATAATAGTGAATATTTATTTTCTACGAATATACGACGACACAATATACATTTTCATAATTAGGTAACCAAATAATTTAACAACAATCGAGCACACCAATTGAGTGGTAAATAAGGTATTCCCAGGACCATTACTACAATAAATTTCACTTGCCCTCTTAACTATCGTAACACCAACTTCGGCTGCATCTTTTAGCCATTTCATCCTCTATCTGATCACACACGAACGCCGAACGGATTCATTTCTCCCGGTTTTTCACTTTGAGCAAATACTAATCTATTTCGTGAATGTGCACTCAAAACGTCCAAACTTTTCTTCAGAAATGTATTCAAATTGATTTCTCTGTAGATCCACGTACCATCATCCCTTTGTTAGACAGTGTGTGTTATTGTATTACATATTATTGTCGTAGATGGGATATGTTTCTACAATGAACACTGACATTCGAGTGGTTTTCCTCCTGTATATATATACGGATACATAGTAATATGAAAATTCATTAATCTAAATCCTTTCCTCGTGAACTACAGAAAAACTCGGTCCATCGTTTACGATCCGCAGGAGTTAATGCAAACTTGCACGTATAGTCCAGCCATGCCCACATTCAGCATGCAGTACGGAATACGGAGTAAGCAAAATTCGCAAAACACTATTGACATTGTGGATTTGCAATTTCTGGACTATAACACTCTAATAATATGACTCATGCCTGCAAAACGTAGTGGTAGTCAGAAAAGAAAGATGAGTCAAGCACATACAGGAAGAATGACAGAAAATCCATGGAAAACCCGTAACTTTATTCTATTTGTGAACTAATTGCATTTGAGCACCGAGACAGTCAAAATCCTAATACAAAATCCAAAAGAAATAAACTTGTACTGTATAAACTACAACTAAAAATATAATAGAATATATTAGAGTATTAAAATTTTGAAAATGTTTTCCAATAAATTCGAAAGTTTTAAAAATGTTGAGTGTGGATTAGTACGTGTATTTAAGGAGGCATCAAAAAAGACACCCATTCCTTTGGTGTCTGTGAGTATTGTGGCCTCTGTTGTCCATGCCGTCGCCCAAGTGGAGTTGACACAAGTGTACGTGAACAAAGAGGAAGAACCGATTGAGGCCATTTATTATTTCCCAGTAGACTCAAATGGTGGAGTCACACATTTCCATGCAGAATTGGAAGGAAGGACTATTCAGGTAACTAAAATGAATAATTGTTCAGTTCAAATTGAAGTTCATATTTTCATGGTAATCTTTTTTCAGGGAATCGTGAAACCACAAGAGGAAGCCAAAGCTCAGTATAAAAAAGCAATTGAGGAGAAACAAACGGCAATCTTGGTGGAATCAAATAAACCAGATATTTTTAAGGTACGCCGTCTTAGGAAGGTTTTAAATATTTAAATATAAATCTTATGAATTTATATATGACACATATTTTTATTCAATATAAATAGGCCCGTGTCGGTTTCTTGAAGGCGGGCTCACAAGTCAAGATTGTAATTGGTTATGTGACAGAGGTCAAATATGAGAAAGAGTCAAATGCAATTCGATTCTTCATTCCGACGACAGTCGCTCCGCGTTACATTTCACCGAGCGAGACAAGTGTTAAAGCTAAAGATCTCAAAAATATGACTTTCACAAAGTATGAAATCAAATTGAACATGAACTTCTAATGAAAATATAAAGCTAAAAAATTATATAAAAAATGTAGTGAATCCCCAGCACCACTTTCTCTGGTCATCAATATTGCAATTCAGGGTGGAATAAAATCCATTGAATCTCCAACACATTCCAAACAAATCCAACACAATGGAGTAGTACTTAAAAATGAGACTTATCGTGCTGTTGTGTATTTGTCTGGAGTCGTGACTGACATGGACAGGGATTTTGTACTTTTGATTGTACCTCAAGAAGTTCACGTACCAAGACTATATTCAGAAGTTAGGAAGAATGAATTCAAAATTTTAATCTTTAAAACAGAGCAAACACAAAAAAAAATCTGTAAATATTTATATTTTACAGAAACTAGAAAATTCCACAGCACTCATGATACATTTAATTCCAAGCTTCAATCAGGAACAAAAAGTGGAACTTATATTTATGTTGGACAGATCTGGTTCAATGGGCGGGTCGAGCATCAAATTAGCCCAGAAAGCATTGACTGTAAGTTTCAATCCACTAAATTCTCTTATATACATGGTTTACTTGATTTTTTCAATAATTAGTAATTTCGTGCTATATTAGCTCTTCCTTCACTCTATGCCAACGGACTGTTACTTCAACATTGTTGGATTTGGCAGTACGTTCGAATTTCTTTTCCCAGAAAGTGTAAAATATGACGATGGTTCACTCAAAATCGCTATCCATCATTCGAATGGTACAATTTGGATTAAACAATTAAATTCCATATAAATTAAATTATTGACTTTAATGACAAATTAGCTCTTGTATTTGCGTACATTAAGGACTCAGTGCTGGTTTGGGTGGAACTGAAATCCTGAGACTATTGGAAGCAATATTTTCCAAACCACAAATTCCAGGATATCTCCGCCAAATTTTTGTTTTGACTGATGGCGCAGTTTCGGATACTGAACGAGTAATCGGAATATGTAAAGCAAATGCAGACAAGAGCAGAGTATTTGCACTTGGAATTGGAGATGGAGCTTCACACTATTTGGTCGAAGGGATAGCAGAGGCAGGTTGCGGCACAGCCGCATTTGTGTCGTATAATGAACCTATCGATTCGAAAGTGCTTCTACAACTTAAGAATTCGATTCAACCTTCCCTCACAAGTAACAAAAATGTGGAAGTATTTTTAAAAAGTTAAAAACCGTTTTCAATGTTTTAAAAATAAATAAATGTTTGAATTTAGACGTTGTAATAAAATGGAATGGTATTCCTGAGATTTCTACGGATATTCCTACTCCGATTGAATTTGACAAGGAAAGAAGAGATGTTTTTGGATATGGAACGCCAATCTCCACCACACCTTCAGGCGAGAGTCCAATGAAGACGAAATATTGCCAAGTTCAAGAAAAAATCAACCCAATTTTTGATGGTGCACAACTTGTTGTATTTGGAATTTTCGAGGGTGATGTCCCCACGGGAGTTGATATAGTGGCAGATTCACCAGATGGCCCACTTTCAATTCAAATAAAGGTTGGTTACGAATAAACCAAAATAGTAACTGTTGACAACTTTTGACCAATGCCATAAATGAATAGAAGAATTTCTATGTACTAGTTGTCTGAGGAGAATGACATTGGGTCGACGGGGTTGGTTCATAAATTAGCCGCCATTAAAATTTTGAATGAATTGGAGATTAAAATAAACGGATTGAAATATCAACACTACAACAGAAAAGATCTAACGGAGGAGGAGGAGGAGCTTAAGAAACAAATTGTCCGTCTTGCTTGTCAACACGGTACCCAAGAACATATTATTATAAAAGAAATCACGATGTAATGTGATTTTTTGTATAAATACTCAAATTATTGGTTCTGGTCAGGATTGGCGTCCAAATACACATCATTCGTAGCCGTGGACACTTCAATGAAAACTGAGGCGTCATCTCACCACAATTGGGTCATGCAATCACGCTACATTCCATCTCAGTATGCAAATGGGTGGCATTGTGGTAAATTCAATTGGTGCCTTTATGACAGCAATGGCACTGAACTCATCAAATTTAATATTTTGAACAACAGGCGTCCCCTGTGGGCTCTCCAGAGATGCGGCTCTTGACGATCTAGCTAGGAAGGCTGATGCATTGAGCGTTCAATCTTCAATGTTTTACAAATCAGCCAAGAAGTCAAGGGGGCTTGGTTTCTCAAATCCATTCTCAAAACTTTTTTCTCTAATTGGACAAACATTCAGTAAGCTAGATGAAGAATCAAATTTTTCTAAAGACAGATCTTCAGGGATAAACACTCAAAGTCCCAACTCTAAAGAAGAGGGGGATGATGAGGAGCCAAAGGATTCACTCCAAGCCCTTGTAGTCACGCAATCCTTCAACGGCTCATTCTCTCTGCATCAATCATTTTCTGACGCCATTGAAAAAACATTGAATGTTCTGAGGGAAGGTAATAATGAGCAAATTTTTTTTTGCACAATTTCACAGTGATTGGAATTCTTGGAACTTTGTGTATTATAATTTACTTGCGTTCCTAGAATGCAAATTGGGCGGTTGGAACGAGGACGCCTGGGCTACAGCACTTGCAATCACCTACATGAACGTAGAATTGAGTGATTTAAAGGAATCTTGGGAGCTCGTTGAAATCAAAGCCAGGAAATGGTTGAAGGAAAATTTTGAACTAGAAATGGACGTTATCCTGGCTACTGCCGAAGAATTTTTAAAGTCTCATTAAAATTTTAAATAATTCAGGAAATAATGACAACATTGCAAATTATACATTCTGGATAGAGTCAAATCATATAATAGGAATGGAACAGAATAGAGTAAATACATATATGTTATTAGCCGAAATTATCTGACCAGAGAGTTGGGTTTGAATCGGACAAATACTTGCTTTGTGTAATTTGTTTTTAGTCTTATCGATAAGGAACATGAATAAATATTTAATGTTATTCGTTTTTCATCATCATCATCATTCGTTTTATTGACACGACCTAAGTCTAATAAACATTATTCATATTACAGGTTCATCAACTTGTGTTGCATTTTGAGTTTTTAATTTTATTGACTACATTAAATGTTTTGTGCTGCTATAGTAGAACTTACAACGTAGTAATTAACCAGCTATCTTAATTATATGGATCAAAGTACTCCATCTGTCTCAAAAACGGCTTAATATTACCCATTTCCTTACCAAATTATTGTGAAACCTGAATCATTCAATATTTTCAGAGTTCTGAAAGTTAAATTCTGAGTGGATTATCACTATTAATTGTCTCCATTAATTATGTCTATGTCGTCTTTCTGAACATTGAATAAAAAAATTGCTTCCATATTTTTGATCTTGCTCGTATGTACATATATATTACAGGAAAACATTTCTTTAGGAATGAAGAGACCGTTGTTGATTTTTTTTAGAAAAATCTTGAAAGTTCGCTGGTTGTAGTTGTAATTATAAATTAGAAAGAAAAGGTTTGACATTACACTCTCATGAATTTTGAGCATCATACATACGCCGACACGCCACGATGCGCAATTATACATACCGTACGCGAACACCGAACTAACGAGGAGAGCTTTAGGGCGAATATTTTTTTAAATTATGAAACTCACTTTGTTGTGACCAAAAAGCGATTTGGAATCCGGATATGGGGGTCATTTCACGCACTGCTCAGAAAAGGTCAAGAAATTTGACCTCTTCCACAAAAATCGGGCACTGCGCCCCCTGTCTGCGTTGAGTCGATTGGTTTGATTCGATTTATATCGAATATAGTATTTAAAATACGATCTTGTATTTTTGGGTACCCGATATTTTTGATCTTATAAAAAACAGTCTACCCTTCAGTCTCTGCTTAGTTGCGTTTGAACTTAACAACATTATTTAGCCCTTTCCCTGACACTCATTTTGAATAACGGCAATCATTCGACACAAAATAACATCTGTACTCAGAAATCGGCTCAACCCAAAGGATTTATGATACTCTTAAATGACACGCACCGTAAACATGAACGTGCGCAGTGGCCGTAAAGACCTGACACCCGAACACACCTCCCATAAAATGATAACCACTTGCGCTGGTTTTCAAGGCGAACCTGTAGTGACTCTGTCTATTTACAAACAAGGGGAGTTTATGACGAGGACACAAATGACCTGCCCGTTCGTTCTCACTTCTCACCTGCTTTCACATATTTTCAGTTCCCGGATTGTACCGAATCCAATAACTTTTTTATCAGTTAATCTTGTCAACGTTGCCCATCGTCTTGTTTCGTCCATGCATCATTCCGAGAGTACTACATTGAGGAGAATCCGGTAGGAATCTGCATGAGCCAGCTTAACTGCTTAACATGGAATGCAACAAGGCCACTTAAGGACGTGAAGAATGGGGATGGATACTGCGTTGGTGGAAAAGTTGAACTATGCATTTGTGAAAGGACTTTCGTTTCGAAAAATATTTAATAATATCCGTAATTATTTCAACCTTAGATTGTGTACTTGACCCAAACGCCCCTACAGGCGCAGAAGATATGATCGACCGATTGACTCTTGCTATGTATAGATGAGAAGATCGGCAGTAAAAATAACGCCAACATTTTGTCAGAGTACCCTTACCCTTCCGTCCTCATGACATTATTATTTTTGCTATCAGCCTTATAACTTGAAAGAATTCCACGCATCCGTAATATATAAATCTTGTTCGATTCTGACAATATATTTATTTTGCAGGACTACTTCAAATCCAACTCCAATCTCACCTAAAGGAAATTTCCGAACAAGCGTAAAGCCGATTGGATGTGATAACCAGCCCTGACTCTCGGAAGGGCTATGGACAAAAAAATGCGAAATGACTTAAACCAGAACCGGATATGACCAAATAGAATATGTCCTCGCCGGACCAGGTCCAAAAAGCTTAGCCCAGACATGTCTCTTTTTCACACAAAACCACAATAATTTTTATCGAGTAAGTTACTCTCTCCTGACACTATGTATATATATTCATGGTGGAGTTCATGCTAGAGTTCATGCGACAGTTAATGTAACGTGGATTTTAAATTGAACACGATCCCTGGTTCCTATTCATGGAGTGTACAACTAAAGCCCTTTGTACAAATTAAACTAAATTTTGATACACAATTATGAAAAAGTCACCGAGCAATCAGAACCCACATATAATAACATCAACCTACTCAATAACAAACTATTAAACGTTTAATGCCGATTTGGTAAATAGCATCGGCTGTTTCAATAAAATCTTACCCGACGTAAAACTTTGAACACTTTGAAAAAGTAACCAAGTAATAAATATCCACATAAAATTAATTCCAAACAACCTTTAAAAAATAATGCCGATAAACACTAAACATTAATGTTAAACATTTTGTGCCGATTTGGTAATTATTATCGGCCGTTTCAATAAAATCTTAGCAGACGTAAAATTAACATTGATATTGAGAAATTGAAATATAATTAATGAATGAAATATTGACAGTATTGGAAACTGAATCGATTTTGAGAGTCGTCTGATTTTGATCATTTAAAAGGAAATAAAAGTTCCTATTGATTCATTCCCTTGTGTGTTTCTCTCCATGTTTTTTCAATAAGTATAATCTAGCGAATGTCATTGAACATGTATCACACTTGTGGGGCTTTTCTTTGGTCTGAGTTTGTAAATTGTAAACCAGGTCACTTTTTCGTTTAGATGCATGTGGGCATTATGAACACTGAAATGGCCTTTCAAGGGAGTGACTTACCAGATGATAATCCAAAAGCCTCTTCGATGGGAAACATCGATCACATTGACCACAAAGAAATTGTAAATGAGATTTTTCATGTGCTTCCAATTTAAACTTGGAGGGAAAGCACTCATGACATTGAGTACAACCAAATTGTTTTTCAGAAGCATGATTTTTCAAGTGAGAGCACTATTGAGATAAAAAACTTCTGCACACTCCTCACATTGATTTCGTACCAAGTCTCCGTGTTTCTTAGCGATATGCTGTGTGTAGTGCTCGGATCGAGTCGAGTTGAACTCGAAGAATTTCGAGTCGATTCGAGTCGAGTTGGACAATTTTATAACTCGAAACTTTCGAGTCGAGTCACGAATCGAGTCGAGTCGGTGCATGACTCGACTCGAAGTTTTCGAGTTACGCCATCGAGTATTCTTTGGGCGTATTGAATCTCATTAGGCCTGATTCGTGGTGACAAATTTCGGAATGTCGGCAAGAGAACGAAATGTGTGCTTGGTGAACTACAGGAGTAAGCACAAATGATAAAACTTAGGATGGTTTTGGAAATTCTTCTTGCTGGCTGATAGATTTACGAATACTTGTAAATAAGACGCTAATCGACTAGTTCATCATGTCGAGTACGATTTCAACGGTACAATCCGTACCATTAATTTGATTTTCTGATTCCGAACTTCCTCCTCGAAGACAATCTATTGAAAGCGGATCCAACCGCTATTGTATTTGTTTGAAGGCTAGTTACAAATTTGAAAAACGAGTACCAATAAAATATAGGTGAGTCCATATCCGACAAAATGTTGGGAAATCATTATATTATTTATAGCGAAGTCCGTTATACGTTTTCAGATATTTATGACAATTCATTAAATTATTATATATACTTTGTTGAGTTGGAAATATACAGAGAGTATTTGTTTCTTACCAACTCGGAATTTTTGAGTCGAGTCGAGTCGAGTCGGTACGCCAACTCGACTCGATTTTTCCTCGTTTTTCGAGTGGATTCGAGTCAGGCCAAAACTCGACTCGACTTGACTCGATCCGAGCACTAGTTGTGTGAATTCATTTTGGGTATGAAAGATTTGAAGATGAAGACAAAGGTCTTTTGACTCCGTGTACCCTCTTCACATGTTGTTTGAGTGATAGATTGCTAACGTATGATTTGTCACACTGATCACACGAATGCTTAGGATTCTCATGACGTTTTTGATGAAGAGTCATAAGTTTGAATGTTGTGAATCATTTTCTGCATGTAGGACATTTGTGCATTTTCTAACCATCTTTGTGCATTGTCTAAATATGGAATTGAAGTGATTGACGTAGTTGAAAACGTAAGTTGCATTTTTCACAACTAAAGGGTTTCTCTTGAACG
The DNA here is from genome assembly GCA_034700305.1 of Protaphorura armata. Classification (NCBI taxonomy): domain Eukaryota; kingdom Metazoa; phylum Arthropoda; class Collembola; order Poduromorpha; family Onychiuridae; genus Protaphorura; species Protaphorura armata. The sequence continues at coordinate 18,776 of JAQIXO010000478.1, forward strand.
TGAACAGCAACATGTTGTTCGAGAGCTTCACTTGTATCAGATCTTCGACGCCAGTACCCGCAGATAAAATCATGTTCTGCTTCCACGACCTCTTCCGTTGTAGGTGATTTTAATTCATGCATTTCTGGTTTGATGTCAATAGTAATCTTAAGCTCTGATTCAGCTACTTCTGGTTTCACAAGTATGTCCATAGTTTACCTAAATCCATTTATTTGGAAGAATAAGAGTTACTGGCCTGCCCATACATATTCAACAATATGGTGGTCATTTATACTTACTCGGAGCGAATATTCTAACGTTGAATTCTACTTGATCATGTTAATCTCGTTCGCTTCAAGGCGTCCAATATTAATTCTCGTCTCTTGCACATAATCATACATATAATATTAAAGCAGAAACACTAAATTACCTCTGGGAGATTAGAAATTAGAGAAAACAAAGTGGTGTGGTAGTTGTGACTACTGGTGAATTAGGCGAAAACTTGGTTAGGATTAAAACAATGGGCAATGTATTGTTGAGCTTTTCAATTTCATGTCCTCATTTCAAGTTGGACAACATGTTTACAAAACATATTTTCTTTACTTCATACTTTATTATTTTCAAAACTTTGTTGCTTTGACTGCATTGAATCTATTTACGTTGCACACCACCTCACTTCCTGAAGCGTAGTGATTCAGCTTCACAAATGTGTTGGCACAAAAATAAATAGAAGAAGAATTTGAGATTGGATGTGTTGAGGTCACAAGGTCAACTACCCGTTGTCAATGCTTCCTCAGAATATGTGCATGTTATGGACGATGCGTAATTA
>JAQIXO010000479.1:0-19577 GCA_034700305.1 Protaphorura armata
ACGAGCAGATTCCAAGTCAATATCTCTTGCCTTTTTTACAAGAGTGGAGATCATATTGTCTTGTGATTGTATGATTTGGTCATTTGAAATAAACATGATGTGCATCCCTAACCCGTGGCTCACAATTTTAATGAATTCTTGTTGTATTTGTATATTTTTGGTATTTAAGAATTCATTTCTAGTTCCAGACAAGGGTCTCCTCCTACACATATTTCGTTACATTCAAGTGAGGAAGAATAATTGGATTACCGGTGTGATCGAGGTCTGAAAGACCTTGATGTTTGAGTATATTGTATTTATTGTTATAGGTTTGGTTAAGTGTATTTTTTATGTCCATAAGATTAATCAATGCGTAATTGTATTTGTTGTAAAATTGTTTTTCAATAAACTTTCTACTATAACAACAATATTCCACTTTCGTCTTTGAGTAGAATGAAATGTTAAAGTATAGGTTAAATAAGTTGTATATAAATATACTTTACACTTTTCTCTACTAATGTTCTCTAATTCTATGTTAGACTGAATTGCGGTAATTCATTTTGAAAATCCAAAACTTGTGTACTGTATTTACGATCACCTCGCAGAAATCATACAAAAACGCAGTAAAAGATTGGTCTAACGAGAAGAAATACTCTCATTTTTGGTTGAAGTTATCACACAAAAGAAAAACAAAACACGTGTAGCTTGTTTGTGATGAGAGATGAGGATGGGAACGATTGTGACTACACGAGATCTCTGGCAAGTCTTCTATTAAGTACGTTGACAGCGTATACTTAACGTACATCCCGGGTATCAGAATTCGAACTACTAACAACAGGATAAAATTGCATTAAAAAATTGCTAAGCTTCCACAGTCTGTACACAACAACACATTAGGTGATAAATAATGACAATTCTCTTTTTCTCTCTTTTTTCGAATCTCTTTCGAATTCGAAGTTCGAAGCTCGGTACATTGATTCAGTAAGGTAATGTTTGGCCGGATGGTGCCTGAAAGTGCAATCGATTTTTGTCAACTATACCGTGTGTCCACATGAAAATAGTAAACCTAAGATACAACTCGGAGCACACAAAGGCAAATCCTGAGATTTTAAGAATAATAAGATCCTCATTACCCGTGCCTAATCTAATTGGTGGCACATGAAGTAAACAACTCCATACGAACAGGTCATTATGGCGTGATACCTCGGCGTCTAATTACCACGAGCTGACTATAAAAGAGACGGAAGATTGAGTTTCTACATAGTCATATTATGGACTCCAAATCTCAATCAACGTGACCGTACAACAGTGCATTACAGTACAGCAACAGCACTCAATCCCTCAAATAATTGGAATTTATCGTATAAATTAATTTTCAACCAGATGATGAGTTTCAATATAAATTATGAAAATCACATGTGAGCATTGACCGCGGAATAAACTGGAGTGCAATTGTACATGACGACGACTCACGGTTGACGAAAATTGGGTAAACAATAAATATTTTACTCAAATTTAAGTACTACCAACGGCACTTCTCCAGCCGCGTAGCCTCTCAGTAAGGCTGAAAGTAGGATTCAAAATTGTTCAAAAGCTCTGCATTTTCTGTCAGTTCGTTCTCCGACAAAGTGAATTTTGAACGTTGTCTTTTCTGTGGAATTCGATTTCAAATTATTATAACTGACTTTGTGTATATATGTGCTCTGATTCTGAGTTTTTTTTAAGTTTCGGATTTTAAGAAATACAACAGGTAATCGATAAAACAAAAAATTATAAAAATCATTTAGGTCTAGAAATGTTTGCTTCGGAAAATTGCTCCCTTGAGATATACGAAACTAGAAATAAGTGGAGAGAGCGATTGAGGTTTGTTTGTGGGTGTGTTGTGCTGGCCATCTGTGTGGTAAGCACGTAGGCGGGGTGCGTCTGGCTATTTGGTAAATTGTGTGGCAGTTTTGGGTCTGGTAAACAATTGCTTTATTTTGTGTGGTGTGAGTGTTGCGTTTCGGACTGATTGAGTGTGGGTCGCCATCTGTGTTGGTGTGGTTGTGTGAGTTCATGTGAGTTGTTGGTCGTGGCGGTGTGTGGATGTGTGGAGGAGTGAAAGGTTGAACCCTGATGTAGTTTGTGTGTGCTTCTGTATTCCTTTCTCTTCTCTCCACGTTGTGAAGTCCAACCCGGTATATCACGCCTTTTTTTAGTGCATTAGTCTGCATGGAAATCCAATCAGAACCACCCGGACAGTAAAGTACAGTATAGCAGAGCCGCAGAGAGCACAGCCACTGACACAACGGACAAGAGCAAGCGATTATTGAAAAGTTCAGCATTCGGAAAAATTTTTCTTCAATACGTACTTTGAGGAAAAGTAATAAGCTCTAATCCTCTAAATCATATCTATTCTAATGTCAGCATTCAATTTCAATGGCATTATTTTTGTTAAGAGGACCGTCGTATGTTGCTATGCAGGAGAAAATTGCTTGATATTAATTGTGACATTTCCTTTCAATATATTTTTAAAAGAGCAGAGAAATACAATTTTTGGTACAGAACGATGATATTTTAATGATAAAAATTAAATATGGTTTAGTATAGCCCGTGTGGTAGAGTGCAAGAGGAGGGGGACCATTACTTTTGGGGGCCAGCTACTCCGAACGAGACGACAAGCAACTGCAATTCTCCAACAAGCAATGCAATTGCAACACCAAGAGTACGAACGACGTACAGAGCGCCATCAGACGACGCAAAATACAAAGTCGGAGAACCCGGACTGACCATGTAAAGAAAATTCGTGATAAACTTGAAGGAAATACCCTTCTAATGTTCAAATTATTAAAAAGGAATTTTCTGAAAATCCGTCCGCGAAAGGACAAATGTCCGTCCTCATCCGACTACATCCGGACGGCGTAAGTGTCGGTTGCTCAATTTTAAGCTCGAAAAATAACATACTTAAATGATTTGATGTGTCCTACGACGAAGACACGTCTGACGAGGAGGAATGAGTATACCAGAGTGCCTCCGAAGCTGCAAATGAAATAAACTACTGCCGCCGACATGCTAAAAGTCCAGGACTTTTTTTACGATTCCCACGGAATGGAGGGAGGAATTTTGGAATGCAAGTAATAACAATATTGTTTTTATTTCCAATTAGAAATTATATATTTATATTGCTAATGGAGTTTTTTCTCTTTCAGTCGTCTTAGGAATACACTGGCAAATATGGACATCGGAACATCCGTGCAGAGAAATGCGAACAAGAACACAAACACACACACGCACAAGACCACCGAATAATTATAATTGTATGTACACTGATGGTAAACATGGTAGTTCATAGTATTTTGTGTGCGGTTACTCGAAAGATTAGAAATTCGTGTGACAATGCCACAGTTTTACTTCGTTTGTTTGCTCACCCTTCTCAACATCATTATGTCACACACTCTAAGACAAGACTGCATAGGAAGCATATCAGGACTGTCAATTTTAATTAGAACTGCATTGGCTCTTGTTATTTTTCATTGGATGAAATTAACTACTTCTGTTTAACTTTGTGTCTGTCTGCTTCACCGGAACAAACGAAATCAATACCGGGTGTTTCGAGTTTGGTTTGAGGTTACAATATTCAAATGAGTTATAAAGAAATTTTGAAAATATTTACTAATCTTAAAAATGAACGTAGTGTTTACGTTTAAGAATAAGATATCATTTACACGCGATACGTTTTTTTAAAACTGGAGTATTAGTCGAGAGTTAGTTGTGATACCGGACGCCTTGAATTTTTTCATTGAGACAAAATATTAATTTAAATACTCATATATTCATTGTGACAACATATTCATTCAAACAATCAAATCTTCATTTTGACAAAATATATTCATTCAAATACTCAAATCTTCATTGTGACAAGATGCACTTCAAACGCTTAATTGCAGTTGGGTTCATATTGTTACTCCTGGTGGAGCCTATTGAGACTCAAATTACCATGAGGCCTTTTGGTGAGAAGAATATTATTTTAATATTAAATTATATTTGAGAAGGTATGATTCATTTAAGGCAAATTATTTTGTCCCAGACCACGAATACTACCAGAGTCTGAAAAGGCAGAGACTATTCTGTATTTGCTCTATTGAATAAATATTTCAAACACGGTCATTCCATAAGCTTTGCATACAATTATCTAGACAGTTGCCTATTGCGTCAACCTGTATTTTTTTTATTTAAGTGCCTCTAGACTGACATTCCTGCAAAACTTAAAAGTCGCAGTTGGATTTTCATATTGTCCACACTCAATTCTTTGATTTCAACTCAAACGGGGAGGATCAAATCAAAATGTTTCTCGGTAAAATTCATGACGCTCTGTCTCAGCTCTTCCCCAATGGGGAAAGTCCTTATTCTGAATGGCTGAATAATTCGGCTGCAGTAAAATTGTTCAGGATCATTAAACACCTTTGGAAATAGTCCGTTTTCCACTAGTTTCGCTCCTCTAGTCCACTAGTCTGGTCAGTTTCTGACCAGAGTAGTTTCAAACACTACCTTAATGTCAAAGTGTATCAGTGCCTCACAGTATAAGTTGAGGCCGAAAAACTGAAATCGACAGTCAGTTCTAAATTCTACCTTGTCGTGTTCAAATTCAAAGTTTCAAAATTTATTTTTGATTTCTTGATAACTTACAGCTCATCTGAACAGTCAGTATTACATTGTACGTATTATTCTCAACCAAACATAAAGGTTTCAAACAACATTATTTTCCATAAATAACATCGGATTTGAATTTAAACAAAACTTTGATAAACAACAAAATTCCTCTTCCATAATAATATTTTATATGCACTAAAAACAAACAAGCAAACTCGATTTTTCAATATCTAATGTCAGAGAGTTGTTCTCTGACATCATAGTCAAGTAGTCCAGATGGGACATAGTGTAGTATGTAACACGTAGGCAGCAAAAGATGAGGAAGTAGGAAATGTATAAGAGTAGTCCAAGGACAACACGAGCAGTGGGACAAGGTCTTGCTAGCGTGCAACCTTGTGTCCACGCAAAATCATTATGTAAAGTATATAAAAAAAAGTGTAACCAGGATGTAAGCAAAATCTACGCATTGGACCACGAAGGGAAGAAGACGGCCATGGAGAGGAGAGAATAAAAGGCCAAGAAGCAGAAGGACAAGGACATTCAGTCGGAGAATCAGCGCATCAGGAATTAGGTCTCTAGGACTCTGGGGGCTTCGCCTTCTCTCGCTGGAGGTCGAACCTATGGTTTGGACTCTGGTAAGAGAAGGAGAAGAGATGTAGAATTAGGATTAGCAAATTAGTTAGTTTAGTATTAAAGAGTTAGTTCTTCTCTGTAGTCTCCAACTGTAAAAGATTAGTGTTAAGTTTTCAAGTCTTTAGGTTAAAGTGTAAAGTAAGTCTTTAAGATCAAAGTTGTAGTTTTCCTTTCGAGATTAGATTTAGAGGAGTTGACGGTAGACAAAGCAGTATGACATGCCGGAGACGCGGCCTAGCAGTTTGAGTCTGAAATAGCTAGACCGGGTCTACTCAGCTAGTCTAGGTACGCTCTCCGACACTGGCGCCCAACCCATCAGGTCTCGAACCCCCAACATAATTAGTTTTAAGTAAAAGTGAAAAATATAAGTATAAATAATTCAGTCATAAGTGCAAAAATTAAAATTCCATCCTGAAGATCAACTGGCAGTTTAATCGAAGAACTCACCACACTCAGCTGTCAACACACTCAGATAAGTCCGTTTCACATTTCTATGCGATTAATATGGATTAAGAATGGACCACGAGTTCATTTATGAGGTAATATCCACAGAACAAGAGTTGTATTATGAAACTAAATTAGTTCAATGGTCAATCATTTTTCTCTTATCGATTTTTGTATTAACCTTCGTTCTCTTCATTTATTGTATGGGTTATTAGGTTCGTAATTATTCTCATTTCAATTTAAAAGTAAAATTACAATGCTGGCAGCTAGATTTATTCCAGTTTTTCCACAATATCATGGTATTGAACGACCACAACCGTTCATAGATGAGTTTGAAGTAATGGCTAGAGCCTGTTTACCTAAAGATTCTTGGCTAACGGTCCTTATGACATGTCTCAAAGATACAGCATATAAATTTGGTTTCCTCTGGCGATTAGAAAGAAATAAAGCAGGACTTCTTATCACGGGTGTATTAGCCTACACAGATTTTGTTAATGAATTGTTTGAGTCATTCCAAGCAAAGGATGATCCCACAGATTTGGAAATGATATGTCGAAATAGAACACAAAAGCTCGATGAACCAGTCCAGGTCTTTTTCTACGACTTATTATATCATTTATCACAATACTACAGTACAATGGATGAATCAAAAAAGCTAGGATTCTTACGTAGAAATAGTCATCCTGATTTCTTGCGTCTCATTATACCACTCCCAAAACCGAAAACACTTCAGGAATATTTATCGTATTTGATGCGGTTTGAGACTATAGAACGCGCGGATAAACTTGCGGAACTTTCACATATTACCCTCCCAGCAGTAAATTCAATTGAGCAGGTCACAACACCGGGTATTCCTGTTTCTCTACCTCGAGCACGTAGAGCTTTCTATTGTGTTAGACACAAAAAGGCAAATCATAATACTATTAATTGTTGGCATCGAGTCAGCAAACCTAATATTAGAAAATAATTCAGTACCATTTCAGGTTACTTTTTGCTATGATTTAACTTTAAAAAATGTTAAAGTTTCTGATATCATTTTGACTCAATAAAATAGTTATTCATAACGGTTTTTTTTCTAAATACTTCATATTAATTCTAAAAAAAATGTATACATTTATAATTTAGCAGTGAATAATGCACGTAACGTAAAATCTTTTCCCGACTTTCAGTAAGTAGAGTGTTCCAGATTGGTAATAGTACCGGAGAGTTGGCCACTATCCGATGTCCCGAGACTCACTCCATCAGTAGAGTTGAAGTTTCGACTGAAGTTCCCACTAAAAAAAAGTAAATGTCCGTTTACAGTGGAGTTCCAGATTATCAATCGACAGCTAAGCAGATTAGTAGAGTATGAACTATCGCCAAGTTTATACAAAGCTTAGATGTTTAGACAGTATGTTGAAGTTCTCTAGTTTGTCGTCTCTAACTCGCTGTTAATAGTGGTATTTATTTCCTGAAGTCGTTTAAAATTCATAAACACATATGTCGTTTGGATTTTTTCACGTGTTGGTTTTAATCAGTACAACATGGCAAAATTCGATTCATATAAGGAGCGATGTTATTGAAAGGAATGCGAATTTAGAAATTGCATGAAGGAAACTTTCAGTTTCCCAAGGATAGTTGTACATTTTACTGAGCAGATGGATTTTTTTGTCTGCTCTGGTCTCATATATCTACCAACACGTGAAGTCGAATGGAGTATGTTCATACCAGAATCGAGGTTATCTACATTTCAAGTACAGATTTTTCTCATGCTCACGGACATTATCGAACATTCATACGCGGGGTCGTCCGTGAGAATATAGAATATTACACAAACCCAAATCAAGCCAGTCTTAGTTCATCTTTTGAATCATTTCATTTAAAGCTTAAGTTTTAGTTCCAAGTAAAGTACAGCCCTCATAATACTCTTATTATCATGAATAATCCTGTCCAGTATCCTCAACGAGCAGCTCGTTTTGACGCCAGTTTTATGAAGAGCTTTGTCCGAAAGAGCTTCATCATCGCTCAAGTTCCGGATATTGATTCCCTAGGAATTACCGAAATTACAATTGGCTTGAAATTACCAGGTATTGACGAACGAGTTTTTCATAATTTTACGGTCGTAGACCAACTTCATACTAACATGGTCCTTGGTAAGGACTTCATTAATAAAGTTTAGGCTACATTCAATTTTGAGACGCAATGTGTTACTGTCTTCGGTCAAACTTTCCCTTTTCAATTCGTGTTCTAAATAGATCGTTTAATCCGGTTTTAGAATAGGTCAGGTTATTAAGTAGAACGAATGTAAGTAGTAAGAGTATAAGGAATGCATAGTAGAGACCGGGGGTTTCTAGTTTGTGGAATGATTGTTTTAGTGTTCAGTTCGTGTTGATCCACAACCAGTAAGTATGTGGAGGCAGTTGTACAGTAATGATGTGATAGTGTGTCGGTCTTAAATGCTTTTCAAATAAAACACATTTTTTTGTTCATCTCAAACTATTCATCTCATATTAGACAAATTAATAACATTTCGTATTTTTGATTAATTGAAAATGAGAACAAATCTTTTACGGCTAATTTTTAAATAACAGATAAACGGGCTCTTCAGAATTTTCCGTGTCCCGTCGATACTGATAATCCTAAAAGAAATAAAATACAAACAAAATTAGATTAGTTGGATATCTTGCACGTATTAATAAAGTTACTTTTGAAATTGTCGTATGTATGAGCTAAACGCAATATTCCTGGTTATATATTCATAGTAAAGTAGAAGGAGTAGTACCTAGACACGATCGTCCGCTTCACACATGAGTCCCAAGCGTTCAGATAACCCAGCAGGGAGTTCCAATCTCTCCAAGTTAGCATAAGCCTTCTTTCCCTCGTTCTGATAATGAATAGTCATCGTATTTAGATTAATTTTTCGGGAGCAGCGTTGCCAAATCACTTTGTTCACGTTCAGCCTCCCGGGTTCAATTTTCACATTCGACTTTACCGTGAAGCTCACGTTGTGCAAATTCGGAAACGCGTCCACCAGGTCAGCCACACGGTTGGTCACCACGTGAGCGTCTAGCTCAGCATCAGTCGCCACATTTTCTACATCGGCCAGCCATATTTCGCTCACACGCCCTTGAAACATTTTTTTAAATAATTCCCAGGTGGTCGGTAAGACACGAGTTTTTTTGTGACGGAAGATTAAATGTTGGCTTGTGGGCAAACACTTAACAGATTCAGCATCCATCGCCGGACACACCATTAGCATGGTTGAGTGGCCCAAACATACTGAGTTTATGCCATTCAATAGGTATATATCTCCTCGTAATTTCCATAGGAGTTTGTTGCGCTTTACGACTTCTTCACTTAATATCTCGTTCCACACTCGAGAAGTTTGGCGGAACCGCCCAATGTCCACTGCACTTAGATGACTAAATATTTCCAGTAAAGGAAGCACTAGTCCATCATTTAGTAGCCGGCCAAAAATTCCATGTTCCGGTAGTGTTTCCACAATTAAGTTTTTTGAAATAGTAGACATGTTACGTTTCACGTTTCACTCAAAGAAGGAACAATATTTTAGTAGTGGTGGTTCAGTACACAGGTTGTGAGAATAATGCCATCCAGTCAGGAATGTGAAGGGACTGGGTGTTGTAGTCTGCCTACCCTTCTACACTACAGTCTCCGCCTATAGGTCTAGCCTTCACCTTTTCTTTAAATTCTACGGTTCATGCCTGGGAGGCACGAAGTTTTGACATCCTCGTGGTCAACAAAGTCAGAAAAACTCATATGTACACCATTACATTTATAGTGGTTGAATCTCTATATGCAGTTTAGTTTTAAATATCTTAATGCTTTTTAAATAACTCAGGACACGCATCAGCCAGGCCTCTGCTGTTTTAATCCCTATCTTTTTCTATTAGCTATTACGGTGTTTTTATGAGTTAGGACAGTTTTCGTATGGTTTTAAATCCGCAAGAATGCATTAGAAATTACATTTGCATTTAATAATACTTTCTCAAATTTTTTTATGGTCAGTAGTACCAAGTAAATAATTAGATAAGAGTCAGTTTCTTTTCCTATCATCAATATAACGAAACCAAGCGCAGGAAGTCTTTCGCTGTTTTTTTTTCAAATAAGTACACTGTTTTTATTTTTGTTTAGCAATAAAATTAGTAGTCAAATTCACCAAATTAATAGAGATTTCTTAAAAGTTTTTTTTCTCCCACTTATTCGTCCATTTTAACAAGTATCCGAGTCACAGATTTTTTTTTCAAATTAGCAACTATAAAATAACGGTTAACAAGATTAGAAATACGATGAATTAATAAAATTAAAACATCATGCACTTCTCAAGCAGTGTGTAGCCACACAAGCCGTTTTAGTCACGTGATGCACGGTCTAGGGGTTTGCATTTAATTAGATGTCGTTTCAGCTCTTTGTTAGTCAACCAATTTTTTTTGCAGGAAGGGCATACCCAGTGTTTATAGAATGCATGATCGGTCGTCATATGATTAGTGAATTGAGCCTCATGCAAGAAGCTCTTGGCACAAGTAGGGCATTAGTAAATATCATGAGTGTCAGTCATTAAGTTTACATAGTATAAACTTACCACTTTGTACGGAATTTGGAGTTCGTGGAGCGAAGGAAGGTCAAAACTAAAATGGGGAGCCATTCTAATCAATGTAGGCCGGGGCAAGTCATTCTTCTTCAAAGCTCCTGAGCACCGTTTGGCGTTCTTTGCGATCTGGCGGAGCAAGTTGTTTTTCTCGTCATGAATACTGTTAAACCAGCAAAACAATCAAATCTATTTATAAGATCTTAATACGGATTATATCAATGTTAAATAGCTTACATTTTATGTGTTGGATCTTGCACGGCGCAAGAGCATTGGAATTGTTCCTTTGCTAATTCAAACGCAGCACTATAATCATCCAAGTTGTCTCGTACGTAGGCAACACTATGCATAATGACATAGAATGCGTCGGGAGCTGGTGTCGTAATCACATAATGAAGGATACCTTCCCCCACCACCAAGAGTTCATTTGGGTGTAGAATGGTCTAAAAAATCCAAGAGAGAAACATCAACAGAATAACACCAAACACAAAAATGAGCAAAAATAGTCTGATAGTCATGAGGGAAATTTAAAACCAATAATTTACCGTCAACGGGTGGAGGCCCCAGCTTTTCAGCATGTCAGGTGTCACCACCATACGGCCATTTACCATATGGACGGGGCAGTCATGTTCTTTATCCAGTTCGATATGTTTTCGCACAGCAGTGAAATATTTCGCAGTTTCATGAGGACGAATTGATACCCAAGTTTTAGTGCCGCCTGTCAGGACCCGAGAAAGGCTACCCCAGCCGTTTCTATCCATATGCATGCCTGAACACAATTTTTTTATTATTTTCTGAGATAGAGAGGTTAGATGTATGCAATCTTATGGGACTATAAGGAATCCCATGCAATCTTATGGGACTATAAGGAATCCCATGCAATCTGATGGGACTTTAAGGAATATATCATCTTATGGAATGTTGAGAATTAAGAGGGTTTCCAAACCTGTCACATTTGGGCCCAGAGAGATCATGGTTTTTCCCCCCATGGTATCCCGCACATCACGTGGAATGGCGACATCTTGCACGGCAAAATACAAACTGTTCAACACATCAGACCCAGTAAGGGTATTTTCAAGTTCACAGGGCTGATCATAATCCGAATCTGAATATAAACTTTGGGAGCCGTACTCTTTGAGCAGTTCTCTTAGTCGGCGGTTCGTCAGTGGACCAGTGAATTCCCTACAAGCACCATAATAATAATAGGTTATTAATGCATAAAACAGTCTAGCATCTGTATAGTCATTTTTGCAGGGCGTACACATTTTAAAGAAAAACAAACCAGAGAAACTCGAAGGCAAGCCATAGGGTTATTTATATACCTGGTCAACTGTTTCCGATCACGCATAAATATGGAGTAACTACGGTCCTCTTCAAATTCGTCATTCATTACCACCAGATCCAATATGTCGTCTAGTTTTCGTTCAAAAGTGCTTTCGGTGATGATCCCAATAATTCGCTTCAGCCAGGCAGGCGTCAAATATTTATGGGTTCCACCATCTCGTATGATAAATTTCATACCGCCGGCATTTTTCACTTCCGGCAGTTCCCATTTGTCTCGAATGATCAACGACAAAATAATGTTGAACTGAGGATATTGGATAACAGCGCTGGACAGAAAGTATACGGGGAAACTTTCCATTGTACAAAAATTAGTCCGTTCAGGTGATGATGCTAGTTTTACAGAGTTTTCAACTACAATGTGATATTCAACGTGCACGACAAGACAGGCTAGCTTCCACAGGTACAGTTTTTTCCCAAGCAGGGAGTAGGAGACAGGACAGATCAAGGGTTAGAATAATGCACTCTGGCTTAAAATAATAATGCGACGTACAGGTGTACAACTTGAAAAGTAACATACATAAAAATAACTCAGACCCTTTTTCAAAAATACCCATACCACAACGGCCAGGCACTACAATGAGTAGTTCATGGGCGACAAGTCCAACATTCTCGTCCGAAGTAAAATTTAGATGAACAAGGCCAGGTACAAAAAGGTAGCGGAGTTGTTAGGACACTTCACAGGTTTTGGCCTAAGGGTGAGTAAAATTAAACTTACCAGACAACAGCACACAGTCCATTTAGAGTAAGTCATAGTTTAGCCACACAAACTGTACGGACACATTTATAGGTAGTCGGTTTCGGAATTTGTACGTTCAAATGCATTGTACATAATTTTCTTTCTCTATGCTTCTCAAAAATACATAGCTGAAACTGGTTGCTGTTTAGGTTCTTTGCTGTGTACAGGCACCGTTCGTCACAGGCACAAAGATAGTTTCGGACTTTCTTTCCATTAATTTTTTTCTCTCTCTTAATATTTGGTCAATGTACACGCGAGAAGAAGACGTGGTACAGGCTGAGCAGGTTAATTGTCACTCATGTTTTCCTGTACAGTAGTTTCCCTTGAGAATGGACAATCTCACTACTCTTTCAATAGAATAGTCTACTAGTATGTTTGTCGGTATGTGGATGTTTATGGTTGATTTTATCGTCACTTTAGGCACAAGGAAACTCCGTGGACAGCACAGTTGCACGGCAATGTCACTTCACTTGTCAGGGTTATTCAATATGTTTGAAACGCAACGATGTCGTGGTACTTCATCACTAGGTACAATGGACGAGCCGAACATCAAATAGTTTTCTAACTAGAATTGCGTTTTTAGTTACAAATATTTTCTCGCCCACGGCAGCTATAGTACCATTTACACAGAACTCATGCGTTAAAAAAAGCCAAGCGGTATGTATTTTTTCTATTTCCTCTAGCAGTGTATTAAGCGCCAAGGCCAGACGTTCTTGTAATTCAATTTTTGTCTTGGTAAGGACCAGGGCTATAGGTCTGTCATTCGCAGCCCTTATCAGTTTCAGATCATCATCTAATAAATTTAATTCCAGGTTAATATCTATGCATTCTAATAGTAACTCCTCTAACGCATGGTCACAAGTTCTGGTTCCAGGAGGCGGTTTACACCACCATATAAAACCTTTACCTATTAGACCTGCCATTTTGTGATTCAATTAAGTACCCACAAGTAGACGCACGTCAAATAATTTTCTAGCTAGCACAGCATTTTTAGTCACAAATATTTCTTCTCCCACGTCTGTTACAAAGGTACACGAACAAAATTCATGGGAAAAAAGCAACCAAGCTTGATACATCTCCTCTATTCTTTCTAATAGTTTAGTTAGTGTAACATTTAAGCACCCTTGTAGTTTTGTTTCCGCTTTCGTGAGACCTACGTCTGCAGGTCTGTGCGTGGCAGCTCTTATGAGTTTTAAGTCACTGTCCAAATTCTTTAGTTTTGTGTTAATGATGACACATTCCCATCGTAATAGTTGTAAGTTAAAATCACAATTTCTATTCTGTAGAGGTCGACGATTCCAGCGTATAAAGTTGCCTATGTCGCTGCTCATGTTTAACTGAGTTCAGTAACGTAAATTACGCACAACTTTCGTGTAATACTTAATGCAATACTTATACAGTGGAGTTGAGTGCTCGTCCGAGTTCATTCAACCCAGGTTGCATAACAACTTAACTAATATGGTCTGCAGTTTTCTCTCAAGTTTTTTTGCAGGATTTATTCTTGACACGTGGAGACGATGTTGCAGTCTAGGCACTCTCTTATGCCAACTCTAAACAGAGCGGGGTCGACAACTTTAAGCTACAATGCACGAGTATGGTATTTCACAATTGGAGTTCAGTATGATACAAGTCCATTTTTTTATTCCCATATGCATAAAATTACAGAGTAAGTTATTACAAATTTTTTTTTAAATTTTTCTAATCTTTCATTTATCGAGTTAGTTAACCTTTTTTTTTCTTTCTATATATTCAAGTTTAAGTAAGTACATTTTTTTCAGTACAGCAAATTTTTAGGACATTTTGTTAATCATGTACCATATCCATCTCCATTGACGGAAGATCAGGTAACGCTATTAGGTGTCTCATAAACGTTCCTTCAGGAAGGAAAATGAAATCGCCACGACGATACAATTTCCAACCGGAGCGAATAATTTCAAATTTACAATACAAATTCTGAGGATAATTTTTAAACACTTGACCGACAATGGCGTGACATACGTCAGAACGACCATTCAATGTCAGTTGAGTTACAGTTTCCGTATCAAAAGCCACAGTTTTAACAGTACTCATCAGTCCTATTATTTTATTAATCTCTGTAGTCACATGGTTAAAGATTACAAGTGGATCCATGTCATTCGAATTTCCAGTTAACGGCTTCAACACCACTTCGGATATATGTTTTCCGTAGAGATCCGATAATTTTTTCATAGAATTGGGCAAATCTATGGTAGCTACACCATCCCATTGGCGAATAGAGTACTCCCAAGGCTGAGTGTAATTTAGTTGCAAACACAGCTCGTCATTTTTGACTTTTAAAACCAGGCCAGCAGGAGCGAGAGGATCGCTCAATAGATCGTAAATACATGCTTTTCTTTCCAGCAGTATAGTGCGTCCTTTTTCTTTAGGAATATAGGAGAATAGGAGAATAGGAGAATAGGAGAATAGGAGAATAAAAGGCCAAGAAGCAGAAGGACAAGGACATTCAGTCGGAGAATCAGCGCATCAGGAATTAGGTCCCTAGGACTCTGGGAGCTTCGCCTTCTCTCGCTGGAGGTCGAACCTATGGTTTGGACTCTGGTAAGAGAAGGAGAAGAGATGTAGAATTAGGATTAGCAAATTAGTTAGTTTAGTATTAAAGAGTTAGTTCTTCTCTGTAGTCTCCAACTGTAAAAGATTAGTGTTAAGTTTTCAAGTCTTTAGAGGAGTTGACGGTAGACAAAGCAGTATGACATGCCGGAGACGCGGCCTAGCAGTTTGAGTCTGAAATAGCTAGACCGGGTCTACTCAGCTAGTCTAGGTACGCTCTCCGACATCTAATTTCCGTCTTGGAAAATCTATATACAACAAAATTATTAATTATTTATAAATAAGAAGTAACAATAATTAAAAAAAAATGGAACCAACAACCGGTGTCATTGGTCATCGCGTGGAAGTTGGTGGAGAAATCACCTTTGAGTTTAAATGCAATAAGGGGAAAGTAAAATTCACATTATACTCACAGTGGTAATTGTCTGGGTTACGGAAATCCCCCAGAGGAATGTAGGATTGCATAGGAATGGTTTCCCGATTTAATGGTTCTCTTATATGGAAGACCACCAAAATCCTATTAATGAAATTAGCTTGACGAAAAAAATCTTGGCTCGTAGCAAAATGAAAGGAGAAATGAAAAATTTTCGTCAACAAAATTGAAAAAAAAAAATTTGAAATTTTTTGAAAATTAACTCATGCCATCCCAGCAAAATCCATGTGGTCTTCAGAAAAAAATTAGGGCGAAATATCTTCTTCGTTACTCGGGTACTTCCCTCGTTAGTTCAATGTTGCTCATTTATTCTCTTACTATACTTTTCTTGAAAACTACATAAATTACGGGATCGTTGACAAGATTAATAGTCGGTGTAAAAGTTTGGAGTAGAGTCAACGACAGAATTTTTTTCTTATAGTCACTTCATTACAGCAAAATCATCGTACGAAATAATACCTAGTAATAATACATCGGCTGACATTTGTGACGAGGTTTCTTCGGCACTCTCGAACTGATTGCATAAATAAAACAACACTGAGCATTTTCGTAGATAAATACCTCAACCGTCCATCCGTTGCATGTTTGTGCTCGCCCAAAAAAATGATTTCCTTTTCTTTAAATCAGGCCCGACAAGTCCCACCTTGCCGATTCTAATCCGAGCAACGCCTAACAGGACTGCCCGACAATAACTAGACTGTAACAAATGGCTGTTGAAAATGAACCTTTTTTAGTCGACGACGACTGGCGTGATCGGTTTTGTCCTTAGCGCCTTGTATGTTTTAAACTCCCCTGAGATTTCCCTGAAATGTTCCCCCAAACTATATCGTCTCATCATTTTTTTTAAATTGGCGGGTAAAAATCTTCCGTTATATTCATAATTTGAATGCGAGGAACAAGAAGACTCAATTCTCCATCCTTTCGATTGTCCAGCTATTATGACGCGGGAGGAAAGGAAAGCACATTTTAATGCAATTGTCATACTCTTTAACACATTAGTAAACTGCACAATTAACTTCACCCATGCACACATTACACAATTTACTAATAATTGAATACGGAATAGTTTGATAGAGTTTGAATATTAAGGAGTAATTCGGTGCACCATTTCTTGATGCTGTTCAATTCAGTTCGGCATACCTGCATGAATACGAATATGGTATTGGCAGTAAGATGTCGCCATGCAACCTCGTCCACACTGCTCACATCTTAACGCTTTCTCTTCCTCTCCGCTCTGGCAGTAAACGTGATACTTAATATGACCTATGGTTTTGATTTCTTTCGTCCAAACGTCGCAGCGGTACATATGTTTGCCTATAATTCAAAAGAAAGGGCAAAATTGGCCCAGTGGCCGACATGGTTTTGATAAGGGACTAGGTTGTTGCCGATTTGGTTGAATCGTCTTCAATTTATTTGCAACCAGATCCTGATGGTTCAGCTAAGGAAAAATCGTGATTTAAATCAACCACACTTGCATTCTGCCCTGAAAGTGGAAGCTATTACAAAATGCATGTCAAAACTTGAAATCTGAACTGTCCATTTCTATTTTTCTTAGATTTATTTACTTCACGTTTCTGAGGTTCCATCAATTTGTCAGTGTTGTCATCTTTTCGTTACTCAGCTTGCTTGGCAAATCTTTCAGTTATTTGCAGTGTAGGCCCTTCAAAATATGTGATAGACAAACAATAACAGCTTTGATCGACAGATCATGGCATGACTACATGACAAGCTAGTTTTCATAGCAACTTGATTAATTTGGCTTGCTTGAGAAAAATATAATGAAACTATACCATTTTCACTTTGCAAGGGGAAAAGAGGAGTGCGCGGTACTCGTTCCATGTAGATTTTTATGAATTGCTTCCCAAGGGACAACAATGTACAAAATATTATATATGACAAGGCAAGGATGCTGTTCCAGTTTTGCATGGCACGGAGACTTCCTAGAGGTATTGGAGGAAGTGTTCACCGTGAATCCTTGGAAATTCAAATTTCCTAGCCAAACTTTCCTTCACACGCGAGTTTTTCTGGAGGATGCGAACGTACAATCTAAACACTCTAGCGTGAAAAATAGAAAACATAAATAAAGAAGCGAAAATTCCCCTTTTCGGAGGACCTATTACTCCAAACTGTCATATGCGATTATAGTAGATTACATTAATCCGTTTTTTTCCCCAAAAGGGCCGGACATAAAAAATCGATAAATCCGGAGCGGGGCGGTAGCGGGTCGGTCCCGGTGGGTGTTACCCGGGTATTATAAAATACCCGGATCCGATTTTGCAGGTTTGAACTTGTCCGTGCGGACATTACCATTTACAAAACGGTAAGTAAAACCCGGACATTTCTCGGACAAGTCCCAGCATACTACGGATAGATGGTTAAGGTAAAAATGCCCGGGTGTTGTGCGAACGTGAAAGTCCCTATTTTGTAGATTTTGACTTGTTGTCTCCCGGGAATCAGAAAGTTAAGCATCAGTACTTTTACAGGACAAGTAAACAACCAAGCCATGACGTTTGTAATAAGATTGTACTGTAGTCACAAAGAGATTAGAATAAATATAGAGTAGCAATGGTATAGGACTTGGCCGAATTAAAACAACGAGCACCCGTACCCGAGACGGAATACGAGTTTCTGTTGAATTTTGCTAACATTGGTAGGGGAACCAAAATTTTATGTCCAGCATGGTTAATTTTTGAACGAAAATTTGTTTGTTGCCGCGGTGGCCCAAAAGTTTTTCAATATTTCCTACACTTGGAAGCTCAACACATATACACATCTACAATGCCCGGGTATTATACATAATGCCCGGGCATTGTAGATAATGCCTGATTATATATATGGCCTACAACATAAACAGTGTCTCACAGCACCCCAAAGCGTCTAAATAGAGCGCGGAATTGCGCGGAGAAAGGAGACCGCTCCTCGAGCATGGGTTCAGCCCCCCCCCGTTAGAATGACCCCAAATTTTGCTATGCTGTTCCCCAAGTGATCCCTAACAACTTTTGTTAAAGCGAAACTCTTTGGGATTGACCTCTGGAGGTCACCAAAATGACCCCCAGGGCAAAAAGTGGTACCCCTATGACAAGGGTCAAATGGGGTACACCGATTCCCAACCTCTGGCAGTCATGATACCGGATGCACCAAATTCAATTCTATCCCCAATCCAATCTGCCTATACATCGGGTCGTTATTCAAAACAGTAATGAATAAACTGAAAATCAAAGATTTGGAGGATACAAACTTCATGCTGGATGCCGTCTACAATGTAACCAACGCACTCACAAAAAGATCGACCTGGCTGGCTTCGTTAAATCTTTGAACCAACAGATTGAATGGCCCTCAGAACTAGCGAAGACATTTAATGAAGAAAAGTACATTGTATTTACGTCCCCATGGATTTGGCATTAAGAAGAGCTGACGAGTTCATTAAAGCATGTACGTGTTCTGCTTGAGGTAAATTTCTAGAAAAACACAATTCGTATTTGATACACATTTTTGAAAGAAACACTAAAATGTTTTATATTTTTAAAATTATTATGTTCTTTTGCCAAGATTGCAAAATTCCAATCAGTAAAATTTGACAATTCAATTCGCGAAACGCGATGATGATGCTTTTTAATAATGTAGTAGGTAGATAACCTATAGTGTTAGCAAACAGAGTTTCCAAACTACTTGGATTAGAACGATCTATGTCCGTATAGTTTATACTCATGTGCTCGTAGTGGATAAAATTTTTTGACACATTTTTCCAGAATAACGAGATATTTTCCAAGTTGATTATATCTGGTTCAGTTAGATAATTCATTACTAGTTAAAAAAACTTAGGGTTTTCCAATTGGTTTGCCATTGTAGTTATTAATTAAACACCAAGTTTCTATTGACTTGTTTAAAATATTAATCCTCCCATTCGTAATCGTAATCAAGAAAATTTAAGAGCTCGTAAAAGCTCTCCTCGCGATACCAAGCTCTGGGATAGTGGTCACCAAATCTATACTCACTATCAGAGAGAAAACAGTTTATATCAACACAGCTTGGCGCACTTAACTGCTGCATTACTTGTGTGATGAGCAGGGTTGGTAATTCGAATTCAATTAGAATTCGAATTCGAAAAAAAATTATTTAAGAATCGGAATTGGAATTGGAATTCGTCACGTGCGAATTCGAATTAATCGGAATTCGAGAATTCGAATAGAAGAATTAATTAGAATTGG